>JAYKAV010000422.1:719601-903643 GCA_035582835.1 Phoebastria nigripes | reverse complement strand
GGCAGAAGTAGACTTGCGCTGCTCTCATGCTCTCCTTGAGACATTGATGGTTGGCCACGTTGGAGACAGAGTATTGGGCCAGACGGACCTTCGCTCTGAGGCAGTACTGTTGTTCTCAGGCTCTTTTCTTTTAGTACGTTTTTTCAAGGGAAACGGCTCAGGCATTTCTAAAAATGAGTATGAGGAGAAAAAAAAGAAATCCACGGGGAAATGAACAGGTATTGCTCACCTCAAAAAGATTTGCAACCATTTAGTTCAGCAGCATGTCCTGAGGGCTTGATCTTTGAGCCTCGCTCGGGTCAGAGATGTAGGGTTTTGCCATCCTGTGGAAACCCATCTCAGCTGGATGAACGCAGAAGGCTTTCGAAACCCACACTTCACACATGCTTTCTGCAAATTTGTTCAGATGGTCCAATTCTCTTGAGACGATCCACAGCTCTCACCCCCATCAGAAGGTACATGCCTTCTTCCCACAACATGACAGAGCCAATGCCTAGGCTGGGACTTGGTTACCCATTCAATGCCTTCTGCTAATGCAGGGCTGGGAAGAAATGTCATCAGAGATTTCCTCAGCATGTACTGCTACGGAAAGGAGGAGGTAGGATGAAGAATAGCATAGAACAGAATAGTTCAGTTCAGCTGGAATGGACCTACAACAATCATCTAGTCCAACTGCCCGACAACTTCAGGGCTGACCGAAAGTCAGCCTTGAAGTATGGTATTAAGGGCATTGTCCAAATGCCTCTTAAATGCTGATAGGCATGGGGCATTCCCATATAGCTTCTGTGGAAAATGTATGACAGGCCTGGATGGGATTATGCCTGCCAAGGTCTGTTGCTATTTGGTGTGTGGTGAGTTTTGGTGTAGTTTGGTGACTGCCATTCAGTGCTGCTCTTACGAGACGCATGGGAAATGGATGAAGGTTGGAAATGGGTGATTTTGCACTGTACAGTCATGGGCTCTTTGTATGTATCCATGTGGTCCTGACCTTTGTATCATATGATTTGGGATTCAGGTCTACAGCTTGGGTGGAAAGACAAGGGAGAAGGCAAGGGAAAGTCAAACAGAAGAATTTAGGATCTTGTATTTCTCATGAATATCCCAGCATGCAGGAGAGAGGATGGATGCTTGTGCATTGTGACAGGGTTCTTCCAAAACTAACTAAGTACAAGGTAAGGACCGTACCTTCAGGAAAATCCCATCCCCAAATCACCCACTGTGTGTGCATGCCCTATAGAAACTCCATGCAAACCTTTTAGTAAGTGGAACACTATGCAATCTAGGGGCACTTTTAGTACCATCAGAATTTCTCATGATGTGACTATTTTAAGGAGACTGTAGGCAGGCAAAAGTCATGTAAAGCAAGAAAGGGGCACATCTGAGGTTCCTAATCTTTGGGAGGGGGGATGAAGTGCTGTTTTCCCTTACAGAGCTTCCCCAGAGCCCAATTTCAGAGAAGGAAGGGTGCATCAAGAAGATGAGAGAGGAAAGAAGAGTTCAGTCCTTGGGCTAGGGAGGGAGCAGATTGTCCAGAATGATATGTTAAACTATGTTTAACAGTAAGAATGGGAACCCTAGATCTGCAGATGTTCAGGAATGAAGGGGAAGTCATCAGCTACCCTCCCGAGGGAGCTGAAATACTGGAAGTGCTAAGGAGAGTTCTTCCTAGGAAATAAAATTATAATAATCCAAACAATTTTGTTTGGCCATCTTTGTAACTTTGTTTTATTTTGGGGACTCTATATTAAGCTCCTGAGTAAATCTTGTCTAGTGATGAAGCTGGCCGAGTGCCCTTATGTACACCAAAGTGCTGCACTCCAGTCTCAGTCTTTAAAATCAGGGTCTTGGACTATGTTCTCTCCCTGCCCAGATGCCTGCAGCAGGTTCAGAGCACCCAGAAAGCATCTGGTACCTTTCCATCAAGCTGTGTTAGTCTTTGTAGACAGTAGTAACACAGGAATCTGTGCGGGAGATGCATTTTTGGTGACCTTCAGCTGCACACAGGAAAGTGGTGGGTAATCCCAAGCTCTCCAAGTCCTCATGATGGGCAGCATTTGTACTTACAGACCTAAGAGCAGAAGCTGCTAAAGTGTGGCCTGTGGGCCATGTTGAATTTCTGGGAGACTCTGTCTTTCTGCATTTGCAGGGTGAAGTCAAAAACCCAACTTTTTGCCCTTTCTTTTTAAAAATGAAGTGGACATGAAAATGGATTTCCAGTCTCAGGACTGCTGATCAGTGACCAAAATGACTCTTAAAATCTGCATTGAAAATCTCGAAGGAAAAACCTGCTTGAAAGAAATGAGACTATATTAATTTGCTTAGCTATACCTGCAATGCACAGAGGCTTGGACTTTGTTTGTATATACTTAGCAGAGATGTAAAAAACCTCCTTCACCATGTGCCTTCTGAAGGATGCAGTGAGGGGAGTGATGGAGCTGAGGATACTGGGATCCCACCAGCACAGGAGCAGTGTGTCCCCAGGGGAGATGACTGCCACAAAGGCACAGCAGACTTACCGCTGTCTGCAAGAGGGAAGTACACGCCTGCTCCCCTGATGTGGATTACAGAAATCTTCCCTAATTTCCAGCCCACGTAGAGGTTTTCAGCCTGTAAAAGTTCCYGCTGACAGCCCTAAAGGCACCACAGACTGACAGAGAGAAATTACAATTCTGTACTCTTTCGCCTTGTGATTTTTCTCCCCTTTTTCTTGCTGACTTGTTCTGACTGGGAAGACTTTTTTCACCACAGTTTTGAAAGGTGATCTTTCTTCTTAAAGGATCATGAGAGCAAAGGGTCAAATCCTTGCCTTGTTTTTGTTTTCCCCTTTGTATGTTGGATGCATTTGCTGGCTCCTATTCTGGAGCTGTGATTGGCATCAAAGCTGGCAGTGACAATTGTCTCTACTGATCTCTAGACTTCATTAAATTAGTTAACATTCAGAAAAAGGCTTTGCTAGTTTCTGCCAAAGTGAATTTCCTTGATTTCCTCTCCAGCCTTTTTTCCCCCCTGCCTGGCCCTGTTGCGGTTTTCTGAGCTGACACAAAACAGTAATGGCTTTTTTTGAGTTTCCTGTAGGTCACCTTCCAGCTCGGGGCTGGGGCAGAAGACCGAAGTAGGCAGGACTCAGGAGCGTGCCCCGGCCCTGAGGGTCTGCACAGCCAGCCAAGGTAGCCCCTCACCTTGCTGAGGGGCCAGGGCGTACTACTCCCCTTTTTTTCCAATTTGACTCCTGCACCTGGAGCAAGAGAGGTTTTTTGCTTCCTACACTCCCTGGAGATCCTGCAGGTAAACATATAGCAGGTAATGCCTACTGTTAGTAGGGAGTGAGAGGCAAGGCTCCTTTGCTCTGTGCAGGCAGAAATTTACTGCTTTTGTGATAAAACTGGTTTTAAAAACCCATGCTGATATTTTTTTCTTTAGTATTCCATTAGATTTCCACTGATTTTAAGACAGCCATAATGTAGCACTGAGCTCCTGGCAGGCAGCAGGTTTCCTTTGATGCAGGGATGGGCTGTATTCATTTTCCTAACTATTTAGGGCTGGTGATGATATAGAGGCTTTCACTCTTGTCACCCCAAACCAAGTTCATGGAGCTGACCCGCAGGAAAATTATTTTAGCACTTGATAATTGTGTGTGTGTGTTTGAGAAATCATTGAGAAGTAAGTGTACGACTTCATTATGAAAGCAAGGTATTACGCTGCTTTTACTGAAGCATGTGGAAAACCCATCAAAAGAAAACTACCCCTGACCTTGCATTTGAAACTCCTCCAGCAGAGCTGTTGCATGCACAGGAGGATAGAGGCTAGATATCAGTCCTGGGTCCCAGCTTAGCAGTGCAAATCAGAATAACAAGTAATGAAAACACTTCTTGAAATACATGCAGGGATCGTGGCATGCAATACGGTAACTAAAAAGATGCTATTTTTGCTGATATGCTGTTTTGAATGAACCTGGATATTGACAAGTAAGTGATGGAAATGCTTACACATGGGGAAACAGGAGATATGGATCTTCCAGTCAGAAGATCTCCACATTCTCCAACACCTGCTTCAATTTGCAAAGCTGCAGTTGTTCGTGCTTATAATGGGGAGGTTTTAAAGATTATTGGTCAGTGTTTGATGCTGATTAGTGTTTCTAAAAAGGTGGCCTTTTGCATGACAGAATCCCACTGCCTTCCCTTTCTTGAACAGATCCGCCTGAAACCTTCCCACCCAGTAAGGTGAACATTGAGATACTGCTCATCCTTCATCCCCTCTGCAAGTGCTGCATGAGATCTGTCAACCTGACCACTGTTTTTTGCCAGGCTTCTGTGTTTTTTCTACTGAATCTGTGCTCACAAACTATAAGTGCACAACAGAGGTATATGCATGTATTGACTGGGTAACATAAAAGTGACCTCCAAATTATAGGTGCTCTGTCTGGGTTGCCAAAATGTAGGTTGATCTTTATATGCAGCTGGGCATCTTGGATATGGTTGTGGTTTTTCTAGCATTGTGTTAGTAGCCTGAAATACATTAGACAAAGATTACATCTAGCACAGATGTGCTGGAGGGTCAAAATTTGTGTGAAACTGAGCTGGCAACTGAGAAACTGAATTAAGATTTATGATTATTTTAGTCTAATTTCTTATGGAAATAAAGCTTAAGCCATCCCACTTCTTTGGGTGTATTGTGTATCTGCCTTCCTGCTCCTCGGGTGCTTTCTTAACCCATTGGCCCAGTCTGATAGTGAAGTGGGATTATCTCCAGTTTAATTAACGAATGTAATTAATGGACGTGGTGGGAGAGAAAGGAGGAACCGTACTGGTGCCTTCCCTTAGAAGAGTGAACGCAGTTCTTGCTAGACGTGGGATAAGCCCCCCTGGGGCACAGCGCCTTTGGAAACCACCCTTCCGAGCTCCTGCCACTCACTCTGCTGTGCCAGTCCTCCCCATTCAGCGGCCGTGAACACCCGCGGTGGCGGCTGGAGGCTCGTTCTCATGCAGATTTGTAGATCGTATTACTATTGCCACAGGTTTCATGGATGCATCTTCCATATCATTGTATTTATATAACAAAGACAGTGTTATTTACTAAGTGTTGAGATCTATATGTTTGGTGGTTTTATCCTGGGACAGGGAAAAGGCACACTGAGATCAACTTGACTTCAAAGGGGAATGGTTTGGGTGAGGCTGGTGTTGAATTTGGTGACAGCTGCCATTCCAGCAAGGCTGTGGTAACCTTCTTCCTTCAAAAATATCAAACTCTGTGTGCAGGCAGGAAAGCAAGGATGAGTGATGCTGTAGCAACACAGTTATATGTTCATTCCAACTGCTGAATTATCAGTGCTCTGTTACCCAATACAAGGTGCAGTTTCTAATTACAAAGATTTATTCTGGTGGCTTTGAACTGGATTTTGTTGAGTGTGAAATACGTTATGTCTCTCTCTCTCAAATATTATGCTGATCTTTTTTTCTGTCAAAGAAATTGAAGGTGTCTCTTTACCTAAAAAGAAAAAAACTGTCCCCAGGAGAGTATCAGAGGATCAGTTTTTCAGCATGGGATTATACAGTTTGGCTGTATAGGCTTAAGGTTTTTAATTTGCTTACACATAGATAGACTTACTTGAGCTCTATACATCACCAGATCAATGCAAATCTATTTACTAGAAACTTGGGTCAATATTAAAAGAATTCCATTAACCAGCAATAAGGACCCTGGATTAATATGATTACTATAGGCTTCCAAGCACACAGAAAGGATCAAGGATTTTCTTCATACTAATCTGAAACAATACCATTGTGGAAATCCCTCCTCTGCTCCCTGTCTCCTGAAAAGTAAGAATGAAAAAGGATAGAAGAGGCTGTCCAGACAGATTTATTTATTTCATTAATATTGTCTCTTTAGGTTAGCACCTCTGACACACACTAATAGTGAATGCTTCTGCAGCTTCTGGTAGAGAAAGTGTGGATGGGCAGAAAGGCTTTGGGCAATTACTCCAGAGGAAGAAGAGAGAAGAAATCAATGGATTCTGAAGGACACAAAGCAAACGTGACATTTCTAGAAGATAAAGTTGATTTTTTAATTTTTTTAAATTTTTTTTTAGCCATGGTAGCTAGGGAAAAGAATAAATGTTTTGTTCCTATTGTTTTGAACAGCAAGTCCCATATTGTGGTCCTACTGAATTAACTTTTGAAGGATAATTTTCCTATGACTGCAGGCCACAAATATGAAATCTGCAATGCAGAATATAATTCTGAGACCCATAGTTTGGTAGTAGAAAATCAAGATTGTCCTGGAAAAAGTTACCACTTTGAATGGAGACTAGTGTCTTTATCAGAAACCCCCACTGGTTTATTTTGTGTGATAGGTTTCTTCACTTATAAATGGCAAAGAGACCATCAGCTAAAATGACCCTCTTTTTGTCAGATTAAGCCTGGGCATTTGCAAACAAATTGCAAGCAGTGTGCATTAACAGTCTAAAACAGAGACTTGGATGCCTAACTCCCTTAAGCCATCTTGGGCATCCCCACCGATGGGAACAGCAAAACAAGAATTGGCAAAAACAAATACTGGGAGGAAATGGATACAGCATCCCTGGCTGTCTGCATTGCACTGGCCACAAAATGGTGGTGTCTGCCTGTCCGTAGTTTCTATTAGAAACTTGAAAGCAGAGGCCACATAGAAGAAAATTGTAACATTTACAAGCTGCAGAATCAGGTGAAGAAATGTGCTTTAGGCCAGCACTTCGCAAGCCTTTGCTGTGGCTCCATTGCAATGACTTAAAAACAGATTTTGAGATGGGGTTTGGGGAAGGATTGGAGGTAGAGGGGCATGTTTGAAAAGTGTAAAATCATAAGACTGGATTACAGAAATAGTCCCCTGTTGTCCCAAAGGTGCTGAGCCAACTGGGCGAGGGGAATTTGGAAGGGCTTAGGGCTTTGGACCCATGCTCAAAATTTGTATTTGAGATGCAGCACCTGTGAGTYGGGGAAGGATCAGGAGGGGAAACAGGGTAATTTGCACCAGGACCCTCTTCTGACAGGCTAGAGAGAGCTTCAAATCCTTCCATGCCAAGGGACAGAAGGCCACAGCCTCCACTTTCCCCCCCGTTCCCTTGGGATCTCTGCCTCCCTCTGGATATTTACACTTAAAATTTTGCAGCTACTCAATTTTCTTTTCAACTTCAAGTAAAGAATTTGTTCTTTTTTTTAAGGAGGGTGTGTAGAAATCATAAATGCTGCCACCCAGGACATTGTATTGTTTTGAAAAGCAGCCTATGAAACTTGCTACTGCCTCCCCGGGCTTGTGTGCAAGAATGCCAGCAGTAGTTTTAAATACCAAGATTTTAACTGTTGCCAGCAAAGCCAACACTGTTCCCCATCAAGCTGCAGGTGCAGGTAAATGGTTCAGCAGCAGCTGAATCCCTTCCCCAGTTTGGCTTACTTGCTGGAAGGAACTGTATTGGGCTATAGCAGCCAAAAGGCTCCTTTTTCCTAATATAAGGTTGTGTTTCCAGTAGGGCAATTTACTGGTAGTTTTGCAGTTTTCCCTTTTCCAGCAAGCCCTGTCTAGTATAGGCAAGACTTAGATAGATAGACTTCCCCAGGCTAATTTAAGCATTTTTCTCTTCTTGCACTTTAATTTTCAGTCTATATTTTGCTACTTGGTCTGCATTTCTTTAAAGAGAAACCTACTACTTTAGCCTTGTCCCCAACCGCTGCTCGCTCAGAGCATCTTGGATTTGACCTTGGGAGATAAAATAACCTCCTTGATGTTAACCCTTTCCTTTTTTTTAAAAGTAAGTATTTATATTTTAAAGCATTTCTATCTGCTTTCCTCTCCTTACCTGGTACTTTTACGAAGTAAACTCCATAGAATGAAAACATTTAGTAAGCAGGTCTTTTTCTTTTCTGTTTTTCAAACCAGCTGAGCTGAGCTGTGTTGTGCGAGAGAGAGAGTTGAAGGAGCTAGATTTTATGTGGATTTAGGGAATAGGCTGTGTGAGGAGCAAAGTTCTGTTTCAAAGAAAAAGTACTTTTCAATAGTAGTTTTAAGGATTATGTATGTAATCTGTGAGTAGCAACTCATTCCTTCAACGACTGAATTATAACATGGGATACTAAGTCCTGGATGATATGACTCTCTTTAGGTTTCATGGCAAGTTATCTGTCAGGCTGTGAGAAAGCATATTCTGGAGGGTTTTCACACTCCCCCTAGCCCCCTTGGTGCTGGGACTCAGGGTCTCCTCGTGCAAAGTGCTAATGCAAAATGCATTGGCACTTGCTGGCGAGAGAGTTGGGCCCGCTGGTACGTGGGTCACTCGTCCCTTTTCAGCCTGTGGGACACAGATCAAACCTCTCATTATAGGAGGAGAGAAGGGCAATTATCTTGTGTCCATGATGCTGCACAATAACAGTATTATTTTAAGCTATTTCTCTGTTACTTCCCCCATTTTTCACTTGTCGGCATGGATATCTTTCTGGTCCCAAGTTGGAAATTGATCTCTGTAAATAACTGGAGAGTCTCTGCTGTGCAGTGCTGTTAAAATCTTAGTATTGAAAATTGATGTCTGTTGATGATGTTAATTATGAAGATTTTAACAGCATTTGGACAGCAGGGACTGTCTCTCTAACATGTCCAGGCCCTGGCATAGGTGTTTGCTCACCGCAACAATTAAGGCTTTTTCCTTGCTCTGTAACACGTGTTGCAAACAGCTACGAGGCTGATTTAGCTATTCCTGTCATCTCTCATTCCCAAGTGGTCTGCCTTAAGCAGACTTTTCACTGGAAAGGTCTCATTTTTTATGTGTTTATTTTTAAATCAAGCTGCTCTCATTCAGACTCCTCAACATGGGTCTAGATAGCTCAGTGGGTAGCTTCATGTATCTGTCCTTATTCTCCCAGTCCTGTGTTCACCTATTGAACCATAGCCTCCCAAACTCTGTAGGCCTTCTCAGGCTGAGAGAAAGAAGAGAAAACCCAACCCTGTAAGTTATGGTCTGCAGTATGGGTCTCATCACTTTTAGGAGATGGGACATGCTCTCACCTCAGAAGCAGGTCTGCAATGTCCGTGAGGGTGATGTGTTACCTGGGAAGGACATGTCTGAATTCAGGCTAGTATGACTGAATACAAATATTGGAAATGTCAAGGAGTTTATATATATTTTTATATATATATACACACACATATTATTTACTAAAATAAATCCTGATGTTTTTGAAGGACATGGTTAAAGCTAGACTTCTTGGTCCATGGCTACACACCTAAATAGAAGTGACCTGGACAAATAGCATCATATACTAACTGGGAATCTGCCACCTCAACCAACCTGCTTTTGACTGCTTGTTCTGCAGTAGCATCCTCAAAGCCCCTCCAAGACTGGAGCGATGGGGCAGGGCAGATGTAAATGATTAATCATAGGGCCTACGCTCTAAATGCAAGAGGATAACATTGGTCCAAAGTGCCTAAGATAACACTTCTCTGCTGAATAATGCTGCTTTAACGCAATCTAATTCTTCTGCATTGCTCTCCAAGCAGTAACCTAAAAAAGCCAGTGACCTAAAGGCATTTTTGAAACTTTGCTGCCCAGTGGAGACTCTGCCATTTCACTCTGTAGAAGAAATCAGAGTATTTGGAAACTTTTTCTTTCCAAGTTGTAGCACAGCCTGCTTTATCTAACATAACCTTTAATGGAGCTCCCATTGATTCCTTAAGGACACTGTTCCTCACGTCAGCTATGTCTCATTGCTTGGGAATTTGTCCTGATAAACAGCGCAAATGTTACTGTGCTTAATTTCATTCCTTTATTCGTAATTATGTCCCTTTGGACCACCTACACCCTTTCCATAGTGCCCCAGAGGGCTGTGGAAGATGAAGACCATTTTGTGAGCACATTATTCCAGATGTACTCTCTACCCGCACAGGGTGAGAGCAGTGCAATACAGTTCTTTGGACATTTACCTCCTGCTTTAGATTTTCAGGCAGCTCTGGAAGGATAATTACCATTTTGACATCACCTATCTGGGAATGCTGATTACTTAAACACTGTCCTTGTTGACTTTAGTCCTTTTAGCTGTTTTCTATCTAGAAATGCTTTGCTTTTTCTTTATGTATGTGTCTCGGAGGGAGGGTGTGTTTCTTTAAAATATGTATTTTCTCATTTATTAAGACCTCATATTGTGGCAAGAGACATGTCTGGTAAAAAAATGAAAATATTTAAGAAAACAGGGTGACCATGTGTGGGAGCAACTGCTTATGGTGTTAGGCATTCAGGGTTGATGTAAAGGCCTTTTCTCACCTGAGAAAATCAGAACTATTGCCCTAAAATAGAATTTATAACCATGCATGTTATTATTTAATAAAAGGAAATGTTGTTTGCATTTCAAAGAAATAATCTTGCCAGAATGGCAGAGTGAGCGAAGTGGTGTACCAAGTTGAAAGCCATGGTTTGAGAGGAAGCTAGCGGGGTACAACTGCCTGCACAAGGCTTGTACAGGGACAAGCAGTGGGTTGAGCAGTAAAAGATACTCTTGTTGCTATTGGAGCTGGTGATTCTTGCCATACTTGCTTTGGTTGTTTTTTTTCCCCCTAAAAATAGATTACTTTTTCACTCAAGTACTTTGTTAACACTTGAATAATAAACAACATGTCTTTTACATGACAGGGTACCTGTGGGACTTAGCCATACAGAGAATAAAATGGCTAAGATGTGCTCGAGCTGAACATAAACACTGGAAAGGATAATGTTTTTCACTAAGTGCTTTGTGCTTCTGGCTAAGCAGAGTGGATACCACGAACTACTTGCCACTGTTTGCATTGCTGCTTGCAGAGATGTTCAGGGCCAACAGGTTTTTCATAAGCAGCTAAGTTAAGCCTATAAATCTTGCATGAGTGAAAACCATGCTCATGTTCCCAAATGCAACAGGTGAAAGCCTATTAACAAATAACAATGCACGTAGTTACAAACAGAATGAGAAATTCAGTCATTTCTAGCAGTGTTTCACTACGTGACCCCTTCCTTCAGGCATGTATGGTCCTGTTTTCTTGCTTTCTGGTTATCTGATGGGGAAATGCTGTTTGATCACAAATAGTTGCATTGCTGGTGTCCCATTGCAACCTCTTCCTTCCAGTCATTTGTCCTTGATCACCAGCAGATGTAGTAGAGCTCTTGGTCTTCTGTGGGGCTGGTGTCTACCAGGAACCTCAGGCAGCCCTCAGATACTCTTCTTCCTTTATCAGCAGGCTTCAGTAGTGAGCTACCTGGTAGTGGCAGGTAGCAATGCTCCAGTAGGAAGATACCTCCACCTCTAACAATACCTTTGCGGATCACGTGGTTCTTGTTTGGTGTCATTTTCTTCATTGATTCATTAAGTAAATTTTAGTGTATCCTTTTTTTAGCAGAGTTCCTTATGCTAACATCAGTCTTTGGTGATCTTGTCTTATTTTATAATTCAGCCAAGACTCAACCAACCAAATGACAGAAGTCAAAGAACCCTTTTGATCGAGGACAGGGAAATACCGGTTTCCTGTTGTCACTGGAATGTAGCATGTGGTTTTACATCTGCCGGCTGTGCAGATGACTATGTGATGTTGACGCTTGAAAGGCTTTTGATTTGAGATTTCAAGTGGCTAGCAATGAACTTTTTGGTGTCTCCATTTTGGAGTGTGCTGCTAAAATCAACTTCGTGAGATCTGATGTCTCACTAAGTGCTGGGCACTCACCCTTTGAACATTAGGCCTCAAGGGAGATGGTCAGTCTTATTGTGCTGGGTGGTAATCACAGAGCGTGATCATCCATAATGTCCTTTTTGGGTGAGTGCCACTCAGTACTTTTATTTTGCTGTTAATCTTTTCATGTGACTCAGCAAATTAATTGCAGCATTCAGTTCCCCCCCCCGCCCCCGCACAGTATTTTCCTAGCTTTTCTGCACAAAGTTTTGAACAAACTGAAGAGACACTGTAAGGGCAAAGCTTGCTCATAAACCTACTGTTGTAAATTTAGGCTAATTTGATTGAAGCTAGTGTTGTTCCAGACATGCCAAGAGCAGAACTGAGCCTCTGTTTTACTGATTTTTAGAGTCTGGAATGAAAGAGCAACAGACCTTCTTTCCATGTGCAAATCAATTCATACTGATAAAGTCTGTTAAAAAAAGAAGATAAACATTTGTGGTGGTTGGTTGGACTTCTCTTCACAATACCAGATACTGCAAGTTTATACTGGATGGATAAACCCTTATGAGGCCACAGCAGTACTTGTTCATTAATAAAGTGAGTGGAGTGAAAACAACTTCTATAGGAAAACCGGAGCACTGACAGCATATAAGCAAGTGGCTGCATTTTTTGGCCACAGACAAAGCAGGATGCAACAGATACCCAGCTAGAATGAGCTGGTAGATCTCCATTTGCTTGAGAGGAACTAGGGCCACCGCACTTGAGCCAAAGGTTCAGTGTTGGGTCCCACTGGGACGGAGCATACAGGCAGATGTGCATCCCCAGCTGTGCCAGCACCCCCAGGGTGCTGCTCCTTGGGGACCTTCCTGCGGGAGCAGGTGCCTGGAGCTGTTTCTTCAGCTCTGACCCAGAACAGGTCCAACCTCTGCCAGGGCTCTCCTGCTCTAGGGAGGCTGGTGCTGATTTATTTTACAGGAGTCCAGACCTTGGTGCTGAGGTGGACTGGGAAAGAAAGACCGAGTTCCTCCATTAAAAAATTCTTTCTTTTCAGCCTGGTGCTAATCAGAGGGAGTTTTTTCTTCTTCTGCCTTTCCCCAGTGCCAGCAATCTCTGTGCATAACCTCAGGCCTTCCTCTCTTCTCAAAATTTTGTCACTCAGCCAATTTTCCACTCTTACTTTTCTCACCTTTTATAAAATTTCTCCTTTCTTGACTGCTGGCCTTTCTGCCTTGCAAGGCCTCTTCATCCAAACTCTGCAGATAGACACAGGCCTCACTGCACCACGTCTGGATTGCAGTTCTGCTATAGGGCACAGTGACAAAGCCCACTCTGAACTGGGACCAGCTTTGGTGACCATCCCCCTCCTCCTGCCAGCACAACCCGGGACCTGTGGCAGAACCCACCAGGGACCAGGTGAACCAGGGATGAGCTTAATGCCACAAGCAAAATGCAAGGAACACTGTGTGAACAGTTTTGATGCCAACTACAAGAGGTTTCAGAGACATATCTCTGCTTTGGGGCTTCATCTGGTCAAGGCCAACCTCGGGGCATTGCCCAGCCCTCTGTGGCTTTTGCTGATTGTCCTTCTCACTCGATGGTGCTGTCCTTGTCCACATATGCTTGCTATGCTCCGGCTGGCCCTCTCCAAGGCACACACGGTCATTGCAGTGGCTTCAACACCCTAAATAATTTTCTAGGCAGGAAGTTCAGGCTCCCGAGTTAAAATCTCCTTGGAGGGAGACTAAGCATTCAGCAACTGCAAAGTGCTCCTGTTTGCTTGCTGCACGGGCCAGCAACATCTCCTGCCCACCAGCCCTTTTGCTGTTTCCCTCAAAACCATCTGTGCGCCGTGAGCCCTCATGATGGTCGGGCTGTCCTGATCCCCCAGCAGCACCTGCATGTCTGTGCCCACCTCACTCCCTGGGCAGTGCCAGACCTCCTGAGGCCATGATTTCTTCTCTGTTTGACGGGGCTGTTACCAGCCTGCACTAAAATGCTGGGTCCATGTGCAGCTTGTACACACTCAGCCATTTAAACTGGCTCCTGGGAGATCTCACCAGCCCCGTATCAGTAGGGTAAGTTAGCGGGAAAATGGTTTCCTACCCCACCGCCAGTTCCACCACCCATGTCATCCCCCATGGAGATAGTCAATATGAAATACTCGCCAGATTTTAAAATGAGCTATTTTAGGGGGAAGGTGAGCTGCCTTTTTTTTTTTTTAATACCTACCTTTCCAACATTAAAGTTTTCTAAGACAGCCTGAAAAGGCTCATGCTTATAGGACCAAGGAGCAGCTATGCCCTTGCATCTCCTTTCCACCAGAGTGGGAGGCGAGGAGCCTCAGGGCAGGCACAGAAAAACCGTCTCTCTTCCTCCTCCCCTCCCTCCCCTCCTCCCTCCCCACACTTCTCTTGATCTGCTGGTGGCTCCTAAAAGGATTAATTAGAAAGATGTGAGCAGGGGTTGGAACGTCAAAAAACAATCGTCACTTTCATATCTGACCCCTATCACCAGCTGCAGAATTAACAAATTGAATGTCGTCAGCAAACAGGAGTTGCAGATGATATGAAGTTCATTACTAGCAGCACAGGGCTTGTTTTCAAAGCCCAGTTTAAACAACTCTTGCTGATTAAATTCCTTGCAGGGGTCTCCTGCCAGACACGTTTAGAAAATACGGACATCTAACAACTCTCTCTCTCTCTTTCTCTCCCTGTCTTTTCTTCTTTCTTTCTTTTTTTTTTTTTTGGTTTTGTTTTGTTTCTTAACATGTGCCAATTATTTGTCTCCTATCTGCAGGTACTGGCAAGTATCAGCGCTCTGGCCCCACTGTCTACAGCCTTATCCATTTGGCGCCTGCTCCAGCCCTCTCACATTACCAGCAGTGGGGTCTGTTTTCAGCTGTGAAAAGCTGTAAGCATAACTCTATTCTGCCCCTCCTCCCGCTGCAGCCTCTCTCCCCTCTTTCCTTTTTTCCCCTCTCGTCCTTCTGCTTCCAGGGCTCCCTTCAAGAGGTGGGAAGCAAGAAAAAAAACCCACCTTGGTAACCTGCTAGACGGTGGCACGGGGTATTCACAACCTCCCTACCCATTCCAGTGGCTGTGGCTCCCCTGCATGGGAGCATCCAGAGCAGCTAAAAGTCCACCAAGGCAAGTTGCATGAGGGATCATCTGCTGGGTTGGCTGGGATGGGGAGGCAGGAGCTGTAACCAAGCAGACAGGAGAGTTGTGGGGATAAAACTCAGAGGTACTAGCTTAGCTTCTCTCTAGTTCAGGAGTCTGACCTTTCCCTGAGCTCTTCTTCCCCTTCATAAAGCATCTTTTTCTCCTGCTGAGTTTGGTCATTTCATGTTTCTCCTGCTCATGCATTTGGGATTTTTTTCCACCATTTCTCTAGGAAGTGAGGATGGAGTGATTGTGCTCTGGCTGCCCCTGCTCACCCCCAGAGTAACTCCTGGACTTGGCAGGTTGGGTGGGAACCCAGCTAGAAAAGGCCAGATTGCAGAGGTAGGTCATTCCTGCAAGTTTGGTGAAAGCAGGCAGTCCCAGAGAGGGGAGAGACATCACCAGGGGTCTCCCTGGGAGAAGACGACCAGCCCTCGCTGTAGAGAGGAGCTATGAAGGTCCCAGCCCTGGGAAAGCCTTGCCAGGGCACACACTGAAGGAGGTACCCAGGAACCTGACTGAGACATGCATTTGTAGCAAAACAGGCTATGTGTGCTCTGCTGATGCTCTCTTTTAAGCTGAATATCACAGATAAAAAATTTGAGCCAAATTGGGAGAACTTTAAAAGGTGCCCAGGAGACGGTGTGGAAAATGACTGCCCTTTGGGGACCACATAGTACTGGGGCCCTGCTGCTCAAGTACCTTCTCTTGGCAAACTTGCTCAGGAGAAAAATATCATGGATTATTCAAGAAAAGTACTATCTAGCTCTCCCTTTGACAGTGAAATGGTGGTATCAGGGGCAGGAATACAGTATAACCTTCAAAGAATTTTATAACATATTTGGATCCTTTCTGTATCATTATTTTTCCCATGCGGGAAGTATTTTCTTTTCCAGCCATGGCAGTTTGGTCCCTGAAAGGATTGCCAGAGTTTTTCTACACAGGTGAAACTGTCATAGAGATTTGCACACACTGCTAGGTGGCATTTTGGATCAGGGGGTATTTCATGAGAGAAATAGCCCAGCATCGAGTTTTTAAACTTTTTTTGTCCTTTACAGGCCATGTCTCTCCCTCATGGTAGTATTGACAGTTAATTACAGGACATAAAACTGCCCTACATCTTTATTTACCTGTTTTTTTATCACTTCCTCTCTATGACCATCTCTGAGAGAGTGTTGTTACGGAAAATGGCTGATCCAGAGCAGCATGTCTAATTCATACATCCCTCATTCCTAGGCCTCTTGCACCTCCTACGCTTTGCTCTACTGTTTTTGGTTTTGAAAAAGAAAAAGCAGCTTCCAAAATGAATTAATCAGGTATGGCTTCTTTTTTTTTTTTTTTTTTTTTTTTCACTGAATTATAGCAAGACTTATATTTGGCCAACACTTTTCACTTCCAAAGTTCCTGCTGAAATTTTTTTTTTTTTTTTGCTTCTAACTGTAGAAAGAGGGGTTTTTGTAGATATCTGTCAGTGACCAAGTCTCATTTTTGCCTTGAAAAGCATTACATACCTGCAAAGCATTCATCCAAAGTCCACATTTCAAGTTCAGTGCTGTACACAGGTTGTATTCCTCACGTACATGTGCTTGCACTGATTACTGCTCAGCAACTGGACATGCAAGTGCACGAAGTGTTTCTAGTGGGCAGGAAGTTATTTTTGGAAGAGTCTGCCATAGCATGAGTTTGCTGCACTGCTGAGCAACCAGCACGGGATGTCTCCAGTACATGAGGAGAAATCTGCTACTAATGCGGCGTACATGGACGTAAGTATAACTGCAGTATAAGCCTATGGGAAGACTTGCTTTCAAATCTAGTGAAGCCTATAAGAGAATGTATTTTCCTGATACTGGCTGTCATTCTCAGCTGATTGGAAGATACTGACCCAATATTTTGTGCCAGCATTCATTCAATTACAGCAAAATGAGAGGGTTAGCTTGGTGCAGGAAGCCTGGGATTAGAGAAGTCCCTTGTGAAGTTCAGTTGGTAGAGGAGGGGTTGCAGTAACTTCCAGCAAGGGTTACCTCTGCAGTGCGCATATAGTCCCCAGCCAGGCCAGTTGGATCTAGAAGATCCACTGTCTCTCTAGTACCAAATGGCTGTTTTTCATCCTTTCATCCATCCCATCATTGTTTTGAAAAAGCRTTTTTGATTAGGCTGGCATGCCCACCGCAGGCTGTGTCCCTAGGGCACTGCGTGAGGTGGTTTGCCAGCACGTATCCCTGCTCACGGCTCTTGGGAGAGCCCGTTTCAGTTGCTATTGAAAGGTGGCTCAGACAAATTGCAAGCTGCCTAACGCATGTCGGGGACCAGCCTAAATCTTTGGCTTGCTCTTGCTCTCCTGAAGCAGCTTACACACTCTCGCTGGCACCCAGCACGTCTGTGGGTTAACTGATTTCCAAGCCGTCAGTGGTTCCTTCAGCTGTTGGGRAAAAAGACACTTGCAATCACTCAGTACCAAAGTAAGTTTTGGGCACCTTGAGGTCTCTGTTAAAACATTTACTTCGATGTAGCTTTCCTGGCGCTGCTTTTGGTCTGTTTGGATCTTGCTATTGAGCACCTTGCTTGGTATCTCTGTTACACCTTTTGCCTCAAGCACAATAGTGCTTAGATAGGGGATTTGTAAGCTATTTTATTTGGAGACGGGAAAGCTGATGCAATTTAATTTGTGTTGGCCAAGCCCTACTGTCCTGAGAGAAAGAGGGATCAAATGCTATGAGACTGCTTCTCTTGTTCACGGTCTAAAGCCCTTACGTGATAGTGGTTGGACCAAATTCTTTCTTGTGTTTTTTTTTCTCAGAGCCTGGCTAACTATACTTTCTAGACTTCTCTTGCTTTTTTCTTTCTGTTTCTCTGACATTTATTGCTTCCAACAAAACTCCAGCAACGTTGCTCCAGCCCTGAACTTCTGCTGTTGTCCATTGCCATCTGAGTCCATGGTAGTCATTGCCAGTCTCCCAGTGATCCGGCACACTGAAGAACTAACTTCTGCCACTTTTCTGAATGCAGGCTGAGGATTAGGTCCCATAGCTATGCTGAGGTCTGTGCTCCAAGTTCTTATGCTGGAGGATAAGTCAACAAAAGTGATACGGCTAGTCATGACACCCTGCACTGTCGGTGTTGCAATGCTTTCCCAGTCCCCCAGTAGAGGTCTAGCCAGGTCTAACCAGGACATCTGGTATTCACATCTCATTTGCAGCCCATGTTGAAGGACCTTGCATTAAAGAATAAGTTAATGAGAATCCTGCTCCTCCCCGTGCCTCTAATCTGGTAAAAGTCGTAAAGAAAAATACTTGTAAGGAAGTGCATTAAGCAGCCTTTATGAGCTGTGACACAGAGTGCAGCAAACCCCATTGCTGGGCCCCTGGGCCTCCTGCAGGACAGCTCTTTATTGGGAGGGACAYGACAGAAGTACCATCTTCTATGGCTATACACAATACTGTAATAGGGTTAGCTCACAGTAAAAGTGTAATTAATGTCACGCAATATAAAGATTTACCATTTTCTCTAAGGCCTTCTCCCCCAGGCAGCTTTCTTGCGTCATGCAGTAATCTAAATTAAAATGACCCTGCCCATTCCCCATCTTTTTACCCCTTTTCTGCCTGTATGCTTGCTCCCAAAGATGTTTGTCGTGGGATGCCTCTTCACCAGAGGAGGGTTAGGAGGACACTATGCAACAACAGTGGCACTGCCTTCTTTGCCTGTTGGGTGAGAGATGAAACAATATTTAAGTTGTCTGGAGTTTTTCTTTCTCTCTCTTTAAATCTTCCACTGAGCATTTTCACACCAGACTGCCATGTCTCCCACATTCCTTATCACCATGAGATGGTTGCAACTTGCTCCTGGAGATTACTGAGGAAACAAATATCCATGTTTCCTTCATTTACTCCACAAACAGGACTTCTACTTGAAGGAGGAATGGCAAGATGGTTTTCTTGACCAGTTTGCATGTGCATCTTCTAAAGGGTCCATGCTGGGACTATGTCTAATTCTTGTAGAAACCCTGGTACCAGAAGGTGTTTGTAGTTGGGGAAAAGCAGAGAGCACCACAGTGCGTAGGTCACCACCTGGCACTTTAATCCCTCTGCTTTCCTCTCTCACCTCAAGCACTTGAGTGTATTGCTGGATTATTTGTGCCCCATTAATGAGAACTCTCTCCAAAGCTTACTGCAGTCAGCAAGAGACTTTTCAATGTTTTTCTTTTGGGACCAGTCCTGCTGTGACCTGAGTTTTGACCTAACTCGGCTAACTTAGCTGAAGTAGATTAGGGACCGCTTTTCCCAGAAGGTTACAGGGGCCACTCTTATTTTGTGTCCATGTACTCCTGTGGATCCCAGGTTGAGCCATGCAGGCCTTTTCTTTTGAAGCCTCAACCCAGGCAAAAGCCATCCACACCACCATGCACAGAAATCAGAATATGCTTCCCTCCACTCTCAGTACTACCATCCTTGAAATGAGGCTTTGCGGTGGGTAGCTCCTCTTTATAGCTGCTTCCCCCCATTTCCTCACTTTCCCTGCCATTTACCAACCAGAAAAAGTTCTTCCAGACCAAAAATATTCCTTGCCCTTTGATTACCCATACTGGCCAGGGTGCAGTGCTATAGAGGACATGCTTTGCTGCAGTGTAACTGGAGAACAAGGAAAGGCTGGTTTGTACCATCAGCCTTGCACAAGGCATTCAAGCTGAGATGACGACTGATTAAAATGTGACAAGGCTTGGTTTTTAGCCTGTCTTTCCCACCTCTGCTGTCTCAGTCCTGGACAGTCAGGGTGCCCAGGTCAGTCACTTGCAGGGGTTTTAGTTCTGACCCTTTGGCTGCAGTCATACGAACGGCGGTTGTCCAGGTGATTTAATGGAGTGTGCGAYCCTCTTGTTATCACGTACTATAAATCCAGAAGTGGCAGATCACCTGGGCACATGGCAGGTCCCAGAAATATTGCCTGGCAATGCTGTCGCTCTGTTGCAGACTATCAAATTAATACACAGTTTGATTTTTCCATCTCTCAGTATATTGCTTTGCACTGACCTGGTGAGAGGCAGGGAGAGGCAGCTGCAAATGGCCATTTGCATCAAAAGCTCCCCAGTCACTCCCGATTAGAGTGACCACATCTTTTCCCAGCTAATGAATTGCTCCCATCTGTGAAATTACAGCTACTCACTTTTGTTTTGTTTAAATCAAAACTGCAGGGCTCAAATGGCAGGCCGTCTGCTGCCTCCAGGTACCTGGCTCTCACGCCGTGATGCTGAGCTGAAGGCGAGAGTGATCGCTGCGGCTGTTGTTTTGTCGTGGGCTGTTTGTCTGGGCTTTGACAAGGAGCATATGCAGAGCAACCCTGGCTTCGCATGAACCGTCCGGGCAGAGAGTGGAATGGTTTCAGGGACCTGCTGGAGACCTGGGGCTCGCCAGCCCATGATAAGTCAGTGGAGATGCTTTCTGCATAATGCTTCTCTGGGAGTCTGACCTATTGATTGCCAGGAGTCTCAATAAATTTAGATCGCTGGTTTGTGTCTGCGCTCCCTAAGCAGGGGTAGGACAATGATTAGCYGCAAAGATCAATAGGGGGGAGTCTTTTAATCGACCATGTAAAATGTGTCCTTCGTCACTGATGGCGTGTTAATTGGGATTTAATTCTTGAGGGGGCATTCACCTGTCCCTCCCAGTTTTCCCTCTGCTCTTGAAGCCCTTGTTGAGAAATCCAGGGTAGCTTGAAAGTTAGAAAGATGGAGAATCAAGGCTTTATTATTCTTGTAATGTTATTTCCACTGTATCCTGTCAGTCCCCACCTTGATGAGATGCCCATCTGCATCTTTCTAAAAAAGTCTTCTTTCAGCGGTGTTCACCAACAGGAGTATATTTAGCATCGTGGCACGCTGATGCATTTCTCAGCTGAGGGCTTGGTAGCAGGGAGGACTCGGTGCCTGGCTGCTCCCTGGCAGCCACCAGAGACACACAGGTCTCCGAGACACTGCCAGATGCTTGGAGAGATAGCAACCCGGGACACCAGGGTGCCTTGGCTCTCCCAAGGCAATGTATCCTGCAGAGAGGTTTCCAGCCATCCCCACAGCTGATCTGCTAGCTCTTGCTGATGCCACTGTCCTTTGCATCCTTAGCTTTCACCTATGGCTCAGATTTTGGGCAAGGAAGGAGCGACAAACTCTTATCCCGCCCGGGTGGCTCAGCCTGGGAGAGGTTTAGGGGCAAGCCACCTTGATCAGAAGCACAGCCTGAAGGAGTAGCATCTTCCCTTTAGTCCATGAGGGGTGAAGTGCTGTCCTCAAAACATAGAGGTCTCAAAGGAAGAGAGCTAACTTTCTTTTTCATAAGCATGTGAGATGCAAGGTTTGCTTGTATTTCTTTTTAGGTTGATTTTTTGTGAACAGGTTGATTTCTTTTTAGGTAGACTTTTTTGCCATGGGGATAGACCTCTTTTGTTGGGAGAGACCTAGTTTCTCCAGGGGGTGCCTCCCTCAGCCTCTACCTTCTCCTCCCTGTGATGGACCCTGTGCTTGCAGCTGAGCTCTCACCGGGGTGCAGCTAGTGCCAGGGACAGGGTCGGGCTGAGGGGGGGACCACACAGGCTCCCTTTCCACAGCAGTGGCTTATCCCAGCAATCGAACAGCTTTTGCAGAGCAAATCTTGATGAGTCTGTGTGATAGGAACAAAGCCAAATGTGAGAAGAGAAGGATATGACGTGCACTTCACCTTAAGTCCTACAATGCTGTAATAGTGGACAGCTAAGTTTTACTGTTTTGACCCCTCCAGCAAAGTCTGTCTCTGTGTCAGTCTGCTCCTCATGAACAAATTCAGGATTATTGCCTGTCCTCACAGTCCCTCACCCCCATAGGGAAAATCTTTTAATTCTTTGGTTTCCTTTGGGACTTTCCAGTTCCAGCCTTGGCAAAACAAATCCTGTCACTGGCCGGAAAATGGAAGCAGCAGCATCCCAGCTAAAAGCTCTGGCATTTTTTCTTATTGTGAATTCTTTAATCCCTTTTAACAGATGACCTCTCTAGGGCTATTGTATTAACTTCCTGCTAGTCTTCTGACAGGTCTTCTATTTAACTAAACCAATAAATATGTATATTTGCAGTATATATTTCAGTTATCCAGAATAACTGTACAGGGTATTCATTACTTAGTAACCAGCTGATTTTTCAATATTGAAAAATTATTGCAAACTATGTGATTGTATACACATATACAATTCTTGGGTACAACATCCATGAAATTTCCTTGTTGTAATTTAGCTAATTAATAAATACGCATACACAGATCCCAAATTCCTTCATGCTGCAAAGTATTTTGGGGGATGGATGAGTGAAGAAAAGCAGCGAAATGAACCTCTGCCACCCCAAACACAGTTACATCTTTCACGACTTCAAGGAGGGCTTGTGGTGGGAACCAAACTCAGCTCTATGCATCATCTCCATGGTTAAGCCGTCTTTCTTAGCACCGCGTCTCTCCCTTTTCCTTTTCCCGGGCTTGTGAAGGCTGTGAAACGGCCAGCTGCAGTCTGCCTATGCAGCAGGTGCTGGGAGGAGAGACTGCACCAGCGGCCCCATTAGCAGTGCTATCTCTGTGCAAGGGACCAGAAGCTTAGGGTGAAAAGGCTGCTGGAGAGGCAGAAATCAGAAGCACATGGGAGCTCTGCATGGAGGCGTCTTGACGTTGCCGTTGTGTCCTCTGATTTGAAGGGGGACCTGCTGGTGCGGTCCTCGGACCTGTCTGTTCACTGCACGGCTATTGCATGTCATCCACTGGAGAGAAGTTTCTCTTCCCTACCCCTTTCCCTAAGGGAGGGGCTTGTGGGGGAGCAGTTGAGTTTTTTCTAATGCTTTCTTCCGTGATGGGATTAAGCAGGACCTGCTCCTTTAAAAAGTGTCCCCTTCCCCATCATCCTCCCTCCTTCCAATTACAGCACTAATTTCAGTAATGGAGCATTAATGGAGTAATGGACTGCTGAAGCTGGCCTGAAGGAACTGTAGTGCTCAGCACAAATTGAGTAAATAAACCATATATTAGATTTCTAAACAATACTTTTAGTCTAGTCCCCAGGGAAAGAGAGTTGTCAAGACTTACTTAAGTCAACCCAGCAAAAAGTATGCAAAAGATCCGCCCATTCATACCCTGGAAAATGGCACCAGTGGCCTGAAGTATCAGTGAATCTCTCACATAAATCTCTGCTATCCTGACAGAGAGAGCTTTGTGTTCTTTCCTTCTCCCAATTCCTCCTCTTTGATTTATTTACCAATAAGCAGCTTTGTGCCTGTTTCTATTTGTGTCTTGCTAGAGAGCTGTCCCTGTATGCTGATAGAGAATGACTTGCAATTGTAAGGAGAGAGTTATCACGGAGCCGCATGAAGTGATGGATGAGAGTAGTGCCCTAAACAGTTTTCAGTCTGGGAAAGTCCTGATTATTTTTTTCTTCCAAAAGTAGCAGCCCTCTGTCAACATTTTTATTACTTTATTTTAAAAATAGGCTTTGCACTACCTCAGCCAAATAAATAGAAATGAGTAATGAAGTACTGACTATCCAGATTTACCTCACTGGCATCAGGGTGACTAATTATAATTTAGTTACCCTTGAATGCACGGGCCGCAGTCGAGGTTTTCCTAGGCAGCGCGCAAGCAGGGTGAGAGCCAAATGCAGAAGATGGGGACTTTGAAGCAAGGCAAAGGCACAGGGTAGCAAAATGATTTTTCCACGTCACTCTCCAGGTCAGTGGGAGAAGCAGGGTAAAATCCGGGACTCAGACCAACGCCATGTCTGCAGCAAACCTTTTGCATCTTGAAGGGGCAATCATGAAAAGCCATAATTCCTACAGGGCTGCAACTTGTGGGTGTTCAACATCCCACAAGATGATTATTTACTTTCTATGAGCTTCAGTGTGATCTGAGAGCAATCTTTTGAGCCTTTGTGGCAGAAATAAGCAGGTTTTTTTCTGCTTTTATTTCCTCTCAGCCCTGATGCAGTCAAGAGAGAGTGAAGAGGACTTTAGCTCTTCTTGTTCATAAGGTTTATTCGGCTGTGCCATTGCTAAGAATAAGCTAAACAATGGCAGCTTAAGCTTGAATTGAAAGAAAGAAGATTGCTTTAGTCCTGTAATCAGGCTGGAGATGGGGTCCGAACCATAGAATTTTATCAGGGGGAGTTTTACGCAGACGTCATTAATCTGCTTCAGATGTCTGACACTTAGAACTTGGGWATGTTAAAATCACTCCCTCACTTGACCTCCGGATATAACACGTGAAAGAATCAAAATCCACTGATGTATACCAGACGAAGATGATGTAGTGTCTCTCAGGGTGTAATGCAGTGTCGCTTGCGTTCCTTATTTTTATTGGGGGTAATTTTGAATGATATGTATAAGAAAAAGCATGCATGCTGTGCTGGTTATAATAATCTAGCAAATTTACCCATTAAATCATGAAATCTGCTTTTACAACTGAGTGGGATAGGTAATTTGGGCATGCTCTGGGTATGTAAAGGAACTGCAACACTTTTTTATCTGTGTGGGAAGATTAACATATTACTCTATGAATAATTTGTTAGGCACAAAAACAGGTAGGTCTCCGGCAGTGATGAGTTTATCACTGAACGCTTGCACCCAGGAGTGTGGATTGAAGAGCTTGGAGGAAGTCTGTGCACCATTTGAAACGGCATGCAAGACTCCCATTTTAAGAAATTGACTTTTATAATGTTTCCATTGAACTTGTGAGCTTCCTGTTTTCACGTTAATGCTCTTGAATCCAATCAGGCTGCTGAGTTCCTCCCTCGGTACCATGCTCTTCCAAAGAGGAACAGCTCTAGCTTATCCAGCTTGACAAAGTACTGCACCTGCTAATTTCAGATCCTCCTTTTACATGGCCTGCATTTCTCTCCTTCCTCGGCATGTCTTCCTGGAGAATGCTGGTGGTGCACAGCCCTTCATCCCTCCTTGATGCATTTGCTCCTCCTCCCCTGCAATTCCCCACATCCTTTCTCCTTGCCACTCCAAAGTTTTAGAAGTCTGTTTCCCTTCTCTAACTCTCCCACTTGCACCAGTGAGTCCAACTACTTCTCTGCGCTTCACCACATCCCATCACTTTCTTCCCTAACCTATACTCTCATCTGGCTGCTTACCCCTTCATCATCCAATGCAAGTATGTGAAAGTCTTACCCTTACAAGCCCCTGCCCTGGATGCCACTTGATCCTGCCTTGTTTTTCTTCATTTCGACTCTGACCTCACTTAAAGCACTGTTTACAAACACTGTCTGGAGTTTTCTCCTCCCAAATTTCAAGCTGCTTCGTCAAAGCTTGCAGGTCTTAAAGCTGCATTGTATGTGCATATGTATAACACATACAGCGTATATCTTCTCTGCTAATGTTCTCAGAAGGAACAAGGACCATCTTGATGGGAATTTTCAGCAAACACCACGTGCTCAGCCTCAGACAGCTGCCATGGAAACTTCATCCTGAAGTTTTGCAAAGCAGATGAAAACAAAATTTTGTGATGAAAAAAATGTCAGGGAGCTTAAATAGCAGACTGTTGCTTGGTGGTTAGTCCTTTGGCAATCGGAAAGCACAGAGCTGCCAGCTCTTCAGCCTCGTGCACAGAAATCGGAGTATGTGAGGATAACAACCTGATTAAATGAATATGAATTAACTTTTTCAGTGAAAGGGATTCCAGAAAAACTATCCTACTTACACCTATAAATTCTGAGCTATTAAATTACGCCTCTGTTTTCTATGCCTTTGTGATGTGGCTACACACACTGATGAGATGACAAAATGATGGCCCTGGAGCCTGGAGATCCCAGCTTTCCCACTGTTTCCTATGCTCAGGAAGGAAAGGCTGTGGGGTTGTTAAGTAGAGCCAGTTGTAGAGGATGCTTTTCTGACATGGCGGTTTGTTTGGTGGACCTGATATAGAGCTATCTGACATAATTGGGATCTGAGAAAAAACAGCCTTCTGCCTCTTCCCCGTCAAGTGGTGTTTGCATTCAGATGGTGATTTGGAATGTCATTCTGTTATTTTTTGGTTTTGCTTTGTGATATGAGACATTTAGCAATTGCCAGGATAAATACAGTTATATCTTAAGGGTGCTGGGGTTTTTTTGGTTGTTTTTTTCTGAGAATTCCTAGCTATTTTGTGAAACTCCCTGGGTGCTGCGGGAGTCTCTCCTCTCCACCACTCCATTGCTTAATATTCTTACAGACTTGTTAATTCCTTTTAGCCTATCTAAATTCTGTTTCAAATAATCTTTGTTTTCCTATCCAAAGCCATGTTGTCAGGTCATCTGCACTGCAATATTCATGTTGTCAAAGACAAAAACAACCGCATATGAAAGATTTTTTTCTTCCTTCTGCCAGAGTTTCTCTTCAGTGGAGGATGTGGAAAACTTCTGAATGATTTTTATGCAAGGTGAGTGCTTTTTTTATTGTGSTCTAGCATGTCCGGGAGAGGAGACGAAGAGTAAGATACCTAATATGCCTGATCTGGCACAAATGCATTCTTGCATTAAGCAAATAATCTTTCAGACACCTCATGGGAGCTGTTTTGCCCAACCTCTTGAGCAGTGTGTATTATTCCTGTGGGAAAAGTTTGGATGGAAAAAAAGTTGTTGTTGATAGATATGAGTGTGTATTCATATTCACCCTTTTCTTACCCCCAAAACCTGAAAATTTGGTCAGAAATAGATATTCCCCTGGAAGAAATCCACTGGAACACAAGAAAGCCCCTACAAAATTTTGCAGGAAAACTTTAACAGGTTTGTAGCAAACCTAGCTTTACCAGTGTGAATAGGATAGCCCCTGGCGTTGTGTCTGCCTCTGAGCCTTATTCTGGCTTTAGAGTGGGGGTTTTCTTGCTTGTTCTAGCAGCATTTTGGGGTGCATGGGATATTTGTTTCTCCAAGACTAGACGGCCCACATGAAAAGAGGAGGAAGCAAAGCGAGAGCACGGTTCCTAATCTGGGCAAGCATCTTCTCTGCCACCCTGGTCTGAGTGGTGGCCCCTATCAAGGGAACACCTCCCAAAGAGACACCCAGCGTTAATGCTGGCTGCCAACCTGAGTGCTGGCCAGCTCTGCCTGCTGCTCCCCCCGTTTCTCTGGTGTCCCGCCGACCAGGCTGTTAAGACCGGGAAAAGCCATTGGGTAAGTGACAAGAGCCAAAGAATTCACTGAATGTGTTGGGCTTGATAACAGCCACCCCTCGCCAATCGCATTCCTCTGCCGCAGGGCGGATGCGCAGAATACATCCCAGACCTTCCTTCTACTGGGAGATAAGCCCTGGAGCCCTCCACGGAGAGGGGCTGCATGTGTCGTTTTCCCCATATGGTGTGAAATTGGCTCTTCTGCCCTAGTGGCTATGGGCAGCTGGTAGGATTTTGATTTTTATTTTTTATTATTGAAGACACTGTGATAAGCTTGCATTTAGGTTTGTATACTCTGCAGGTAGCAGAGACCTGTGGGGGTGTAATCCCTGGGCCTGGCTCCACCACTGAGGTATGGAGCAGAAAACTGGATTGTGGCAAAGGAAAAGGAGGGCATTAAGGCACACGATCCTGCAAAAGGTGCAGTGCAGCTCTCCCCCACCCCAGATGGCCGCATGGCACTGAGCCACGGGAGGTGCAAGCCTGGAAGGGGAAAGGCAATGCTGAAGAATGTGCTGCTACGTATTTCCTCAGGTTTCCCCTCCTTGGCAGAGTTGTGCTAGGACCGCAGACTTGGCAGGCATAATGGAAATCTGTCTTCCCCTGGAGCTCTCCAGGGACCTTCTCTGGCACTTTGCCTAGCTCTGGGCATCGGGCACTGTGGTGGGGAGCTGAGTTCTTGCAAAGAAACATTGGATGTATCTGTGCAGCCCCATGGAGGGCAATGCAAATGTCCTCAAACTTCCCTCACCATACTGGAAAGGGAGATGAAGATAATGCATCCTCCTCTTACAAGCACTAATTAGCCAGACACGGCATTGCACCCACAGAAATATCATTGCTTCCAGGGCCGGAGTGAGGGCCCCTGCATTCTGTAGAGTCTCCAAATATGTGGGACACCTCTGCCTTGTGCTGTGGAGACTCTCAAACTTTGGGCAGGCTTGAGCCCCAAAGTAAAGGCACAGCAAGAGCTTGCCATCGTGACAACAGTCTTTCTGGAGTCATCTGAGATTCTGGAGTTTCACTGAGATTTTGGGCATTGTTTTTAATTTGTGTGAAGATAACCCTAAATATCTGCATGAGGTGAGTTTCCAAAATACAACAAACTAGAAAAAACTTGAAAATCTCTCTCAGCTGTTGTTGTGCTTCCTTATGCAAAACCCATTTTTAAGCCCAACTCCCAAAGGAAACGTGGTACATGGAGTTTCATGGTGCATGTTTTATGGTATGTTTATGGCTACCTCTGCCTCAAAAAGAGCTTTCAAAATCATTGGGCAGCAGTAAACAAACAAGCAGTAAACAAACAGTTCAAAGATGTTTAATCCTTACAGGTTTCATGGCAGTAAATATCTGATTAGAGGATAGACAACCTATTCATGCCCCAACTGAGGGAAATGGTGAACTCAACCCTTCATAGACACCAGAGAGTTCAAAAGTGCACACACCTCCAACATTAGGAACCATTTCAGTCAAAATTTTCAGTTTATTATACACCAAAAAACACAACTCCAAGATGCAAAACCATAGGAAACCAGTTCTCCTTGGTCCCAGTGCTTGCAGAGCTATAATTTCCTAAGAGACTGGCTCCCAGAAACCCCTGCACACTTTGATCCCTCAGTAACACCTATAAATTTCCATCCCCTTTTTGGAGTCTCTAATGAATGGGGCTGTGGCCATGCATTGAAAAAGGACAAGAGGATCCCTCTGCCATTACCTTCCCTTTTCTCATCCCTCCTGGGTGAAATGTAAGCCACTGATTAAGTGCGCTCTTCAGTCACAGTGATTGTTTGCCTGAAATCCCTTCTGAAAATGATGCCTTTCATTCAATACTGTTATTGAGTTACTGCCATGATATATAAAGTATTTTCCATCCTTCCGCTCAGGCAATGGGGAGAAATTAACAGTCCGTAGAAGATGTTTATTGTCAATGCTGTTTTCTGGGGCTTGAGATGGGAGAAGGAGCCAACAATCCCAGAGATCTCAGAGAAAATGTTATGGAGAGGCAATGTAAGCTCTCACTTTTCCTTGCCTTTCTTGTTTTCTCTCCCTGTTTCTTCTCCAGTTGCACCATCCAGCACATGTAGTCTACGTCAAGGGCTGGGAGGAATGCCTCACGTCTCCTTCTCCCATCAATATTGTGTCTGCCTCTGGCCCTGCTTTTTAAAGTCCTTTGGGGTTTGAGCCTCTATTTTGCCCTGTGTGTCTGTTATGCTCTTAGAATCACTAAGGTTGGAAAAGACCTCTAAGATCATCGAGTCCAACTGTCAACCCAACACCTCCATGCCCACTAAACCATGTCCCTAAGTGCCACATCTACACGTCTTTTAAATACTTCCAGGGATGGTGACTCAACCACTTCCCTGGGCAGCCTGTTCCAATGCTTGACCACTCTTTCAGTAAAGAAATTTTTCCTAATATCCAATCTAAACCTCCCTTGGCGCAACTTGAGGCCATTTCCTCTTGTCCTATCGCTAGTTGCTTGGGAGAAGGGACCGACACCCACCTCACGCTAACCTCCTTTCAGGTAGTTGTAGAGAGCGATAAGGTCTCTCCTCTCTCTCCTATTTTACAGGGTGCTGCCACAGAAGCAGGGAGACCTCATGTGTCTCAGGACAGGAGCATGTCCGCACCACAGTGCTGACCAGAAGAGCAAGGCAGGTTGGGTACTTTTAAATCTCATTTGCCAAGATTTTTCTTTCCCCCTTGATAATCCAGCCCAGAATTGATTTTTGAAGGCATTATGCTGTTTTATGAAGTTGCCTTTTGTGGATATCTGTGAACCATGGTGGTGGACCATAAAGTGTTTTCTTGATTTATCACCCTTCTGCATTGCACAAATATAGATGTCTGTGATTTTTATATATATATATTTATAGAGGTCCATGTGTTGGTCACATGTGGAATATAATTTAGGTGTGTGGATCCTTGCAGTCTGGAAAAACAGGCCAACATTTAGCTGAAAAAGTCAGGTACTTGGAAAGCAGAAGTGGAAAGGCTAGTAGGGAGGGGAAAGGAGGTAACTGAGGCAGAGGGAGCCCTTAAACAAAAGAGCGGTCCGCAAACCACGGTGTGTATTTGTCTTTGATGCTGGCAGAGTTGCACAGGCTCTACAGGAAGCTCTGCACTGCTGGAGGGCTGCTTTCAGCTGAGACACTGGACCCAGGTCCTATTTTTTCTGGCTCTGGTGACTGTCCAAGAGGAAATGAGAGATCCTATGACACTTTTTGGAAGAGAAGGACATGATCCCAGTGCTGTGGATAAAGTTTCCTGTCTGGCAATAAAATGTGTTCAGCTCTGTGGATGGTATTAACAGGTGCCAACATCGGGCTCTACAGGCCGTTTGTTAAAGCTGCGTAGTCCTCAGCTGGTGTAAGTCAGGAGAGCAGTTTAGATGGTGGAGCTGCAGGAATTTTTCTCTCTTCCTTTGCTTGGGAATTATCTCTTTCCTCTTTGGCTCTAACATAAGTTTACGCTGAGCGTAGAAAATGAATTATGTCATCCAAACCTGCTTCTTAAGAGTCATGATATGAATGTAATTTGGTACAAAAAAAGGTTACGTGCAAGCAATTGAACATAGGCTGTCTAGCGACATACATTTCTAGGAAGATAATGTAGAGCACTTAAAGCTAAGAAATTTTCTGTTGCACCAACTGTAGAAGTCTTCTGAACTGACAGAAATGAATACCTTGAGAATCCAGTTACCCACGGTTAGCCTTGAAAGGGGCATCATGAAGAAGGGGTCTGTGCCTGTGCAAGTTGATTTGTTGATTATCATTTAAAGCATTTTGATGTCTCAAGTGAAGGTCATTCCATTGTTGTGTTTCTCCTTTTTGCAATTAGCTATAGGTGACTTGTATGGAGCACAAAATATGAACAGCATCTCTTGAAATTAATACTGAGGTGGGTGGAAAGGAAGAACAAGAGAAACAAGCAGAAACTTATTTAACAGACTGGCTGCTGAATGGTAGCAACATGGCTTGACTCAAAGCATTACTGCTTTTAGCATATGATTTATTGCTAATGCCCCTTCCCATGACTGGCCTTCAGCCTTTGATGTCAGTCAGCTCTGAATTAATTACTTCGTAACGCAAAGTGAAAGTGCAGTAGGTTTGGTTTATTCCCCGTTCCTCCCTGAAATTGTTGTGTTAACTTGCCTCATCCGTCTTTACTCGCTCTCTCGCCCTCCCGACGAAGCACCTTCTCATCTGTGAATTCAAAAAGCTGGGGGGGGTGTATGCACACATTGTATTGCCTTATAATAAATGGAGCCTTTTAGCCAGGGCAAGCGAGACTGATGCAGGAATGTAGGAGATCATATCTTGGGGGGGAAATCAATATTAAGATGTACAATTGCTCCCATGGTATTGAAAGAATTAGTTGATCTACATGCCAAATGACAGCCCCCTTGATAACAGGGATTATGTGTCCTGTCTTTCCAGGCTGTGCTCTGTTGGGGCTGCTCTCTGGGTCCCTCAGGCAGAGATAATCTAATTAGTACAACAAAGACCAGGTCGATTTAAAAAAAAAAAAAGAGCGGGGCGGGGGGCGGGGGGGGGAGGAATTGGAGAAAGGGGCTGCGGGGAGGTGGATGTCAGCGAGAAACAGGCTCTGGAAAAAGTTGCAGAGGAGGAGGGGAAAACTGGGAGTACAAGTTAACCGTCAGTTTGGCTCCACAGACATTGGAAACGCAGACCCACTGGACTATTACCAGACAAACCCCAAATTAGCAAGTGCTTACAGCTTTCACAAGCACTCATTCAATCACACCCTTGGAAAGGAGGGAGCCAGGGAAACGAGGCGGTGTTGGGCTGAAGGGAAAGGAGGTGGCTTGGACCCAGACCGGCTCATCCACTGCAATGTCATGGGCACCTGCTGCAAAAACGGCTTGGAAAAAAATGTTTTACCACAAAAAAACCAACAACCCAGGAACAAACAAAACAACCCAACACTTTTTCCCTTTACTAAATTATATGAAAAAAGCTTTTGTTTTCTTTTCCAGCCAAAGGCTGAGGCCTGGGCCCAGCTGTAGGCAATGAAGCTGTACTGCCCATGCTAAGCACAAGGTGAGTCATTTTCCTGAGGATGGGGTGAGGTTTCAAAAGGCTTCTCTGAGTGGGGGCCTGGTTTCTCCATCTGCCACAGTTACACCAAGGCAGATGCCCCTCGCTGGCAGCTRCGCATAGATGAGTGGTTCAGACGCACTGCAAGTTTCGGAGTTGTTTTAAAATTAATAACTAAGTGTCAGCAGTCCCCTCTAAGCCCGGTATCTAGCAAGCATTAGTTGGAATAAGAGCTGGCTTTTCCCTCCTGGATGCAACCCGTGATACTGGCTTTTGCAGGCGCTGTATCTGCTCTGTCAGTGCACCCTATCAGCCCCATCAGCGCGAAGTTCCCCTGATAGCTGTGGTTGCTTTCGGCGAGACCCAGATGGATGGATGCAGGGGTGGGCACATCCTCAGTGGGTGTAAAATGAACTGAACTCAGAATAAATTCCCTCCTAAATGATGATGGCATAGAAGAGAGTTACTTAGGCCTGACACTGGGCTTGTACCTGACATTTTTATGTGACTTTCTCACAACAGATGTTAGTACCCGAATATTTTCAGTCCTGTTTTTGCTTTTAGACAGAGAGAGAGCCTGGATCTCTGCATACAGTTCATGCAAGATGTACACCACAGCCCTAGGCTTTTGCAGTTCATTCCCAACCTTTTTTTAAGGGTGGATCCTGGATTTGTCCTGTCCTTTATGACCAYGTTCCTGAAGTTTAATTCAACTTTAGTTCAATACCAACACACCTGAAGTGCTTTGGTGGTTGGGTCTAGGATTTTGATGCTGTTCTCCTTCCAAGGCAAATATTGCAATTGCTCAGCCATGCAAATGGGTGCAGGCATCTTCAGGCCATATAATCTGGTAGGCTTAGGGGACTGGATGGCTGAAAGAAGGCTCGCTCACATCTGGAAGTTGCTTTTTTTCCAAAGGATCATGAGCACAAGGAGTTCAGGCATTTTTGCACAGCTCCCCACTGACCCTCGAGTTCATGTCATCAGACCCAATCTTGTTGTCTTGGCAAGCATTCACACAAATAAGAGCACTCTAACAATGGGATCTTTCTTTTCGTAGCTTCCCTCTCCCTCTCCCCTTGTCCCTTGCTGCCTCCCTCTCCTACACTGGAGACAGAAAATTTGGAGACGGCAAGGATGAGATCACCGCTTTGCAAGGAGTGACAAGAAAACTGACTGCACAATTCGGGGCTCTGCATAGCCTTTTCCCAGGGAGCAGATCTGATGTTATTTCCCTATCCGCAACTGCACAGAGACATCAGCACTTCAGAGATGGTGCTTGCCAGCCGCTGGGGTAAGACTGCAGATAAGGCCCAGAGATGAGGAGCCATCAAAACACAAATGTCTAGCACAGGCTTTGCGTTCCTGGCTTTACTGTATTTACTTACTTTAATCACATGAGTTTATGAACTGTAATTAGCAAGGCATAGAGTYGTTACCCGCTCTGGGGAAAGGAGCAGTCTGAGTTATGTTGGGGATGCTGTATGGGTCTGCATCGTCCTTTGCTTCAGTTGTGAATATAGATACGTGAATTCATAAACAGCTCTTAGATTTGCACGATACTTTAGAAACAAGTGAAAACAAGTTATACTGTGGCATTCCACATATATAGGGACTCCAGATTTCCTATGGATGCCTGTGCCAGTGCTGCCTCAAAACCCTAACTTCAGGTTACTCCCCGCGTACGTTTGCTAGGGTTTTCCCCTTCCCAGCACAGTGCTGTTACGTTCACCTGAACCATCGGGTAAAAGTCCACGTCACCACACCTGAGCTCTCGCCAGCTGGCAGTCTGACCTGTCTGTGTGCTCATGGATGGTAGGGCAGACCCGAAACGGCCAGGTGTCTCCTGGATTTGTGCTACAGCTCGTCCTTCAGCAGAAGCGCTGAGCATGTACCCCCCTCCTCCCTCCAGTCCCAGCTTTCACCAGAACTGCAGGAATTTCCTGCACTGACCGTCTGGACTCAGACGTGTTTTTGCAAGTGTGTGCTCTTTGTTTTCACTGAAATGGAATAAAAACAAACCAGCAAAAGGAAATTCAATAAAAATTACATTTGATAGACCCAGAAAAAATTGATTTTTTTAAAGAAAGACTACCATTTAAAAGCCCAGATGCAGACATTCCTTACCATCCCACTCCCATTGAAAGTTCAAATCGAAATCACCCAGGACTCAGTTCCTCATATCTGTGTGGTTCTTTTTGCTTTATTAAAATCAACAAGAAGTAGTCTGTCAGGTATTTTCTTAAGCATCCTGCCAATGCATAACAACTTCTTCACAGTATACTTTCTAGTACTCTGCTTTACATTGTGGTTTCTAAGGTTTTGGAAGGCGTTGGGACCACTTTTCATTTTATTTTTTGTCCATCATGCACAATAGCTGTCTAGTTGGAAATGTACCATTGCTAAATAACAAGAACTCACACCTTGTTATGGGGTGCCATGGCATTTATATCTGTTGGAGAGCCACTGTCTTTTGCACAACCATCAGAGCAAAATGTGGGCTGCTGCGTATTCTAGTAAGCATTTGTATCAACTGAGGGCAAAACATTTAATTTTACCCATTTCTCTTTCTGTAAAACCTTGCACTTTGATGTCTGATACTTTTTTCCTGAAGAATTTTGCATCAAGTGACAAATCGTTAACAACCGTTCCTCCTCGCTTTAAGCGACATGTTCCAAGTTCAGTTCCTTGGTCTGGCAGACAGTGTAACTCTTGATACAAGCCGTAGTAAATTACCACGTTATTTAACAATTACTTACAGTGCATTCCCTGATCATTCGGTGCCTTGGGATATTGTGCATTCTGCCTAATTGCAGGTTTAACAAAAATGTATTGCAGTCATTATGCCATTATGTTATGAGAGTATAAAGAGCAGAATAGAGCAAATCAGATAAAGTTGAGTGAGATTTAGCTGTCTGTATGGGAATGTTAGGAACGGTGTCTCTCACCCTTGCAGGCCACAAAGATAATTTCCTCACTACTAAGTAGTAGTTGGTTTTAAAAAAATCTATTAGGCAGTGTCTCTGCACTCAGGGGAAATGTCTATCAGCAAAACTGATTAGAGATAAGGGTAAGCAGATGTCAAAACAGAAGACCACCAAAGAACTGAGGTCCTGAAGTGAATGGGGAGAGATCCAGCAGGTAGTAAAAGTAGGGTGGATTGCTGTGCCATGACTGGGGGCCAATCCTGCCCTCCTTTCAGCTCCAGGGAGAGTTTTGCTGGAAAAAAGGACGGTAAGATAGGACTCTGTATCTTATATGGGAGAAAAAGTCTGTTTTCTGCAATCATTTTTCTGGGTGAATTTGCATGTGTGCGTTGTTTTTTTCACAAACTGCTTCTTTAACCTAATGATTGAATGGAAATTAAAAGCATTAGGGAGAACAACGAACTGTGAGAGGACGTTCTGCAGAATTTCTTGCTTTTCCTGAAACCGCGGAGGAGCTGAATTTAAATGATCTCCCTCTGTAGAAAGAGCTTCTCCGTAATACTCAGTTTTGTCACAGGCTTCACCTGAATTAAGTCTCCAGTTATGGGGCTACACAAGGTTTAAAAAAGCGCCAGTGAAGAAGTTTTGATAAAGCTTCCACTCTAGGAGCAGGTCCATGAATTTCAGCGTGTTGTAAGAACATATAGGCTTTATCAACATTTTCTGGGGGAACTCATGAGAACAAATCATTTTATGATGTCAAATTATTTCTATGAGGTTGACATGAAATTTTTAATAGTATTTCATATTCATCCCGCTCATCCTTAACTTCATATCAAGAGATGTAAAATGTCAGGATCTGTGCTCCCGCCTCTTCCCTTGTCCTCCTCTGCCAGCCAGAGAGGACCCGCAGCGCTACCTTACCACTTTTTTTCAGAGGGATGCCCACACGCATTGGAAAGGGGCTTCAGGCAACCTTTGCCAGCTAGCTGAAAAGCCATTTTAGCATCACCATGCAAGGCCTGTGTGAGAGTTTTACCACTCACCTTTGCTCCTCCACCAAAGAGATGAGATGCTGGCAGCTGGGAGGTGCAGAGGGAAGAGCACAAGTCTCCTGMTCTCCCAGTCAGCCTCTGATCATGCCAGAGCAGCCACCCATGAGTCCTGAGGCACTCACACAAGGGTATTAGGGCTAAACAAGGAGAAGTTTTTTCAGGTGTGGAGCATTTTCGGCGCTGGCTCTGCCTTAAAGCACTGCATGTTTCAGGTCAGGCTCTGAATTTCATGGCAGCCCTCCCCTTCCCAAAGCGCTCGAGGATGCTCCTCTTGGCAAGGCTCCCAGCAAGATAGCCCCCCAGCAAAAAGCTGGCATTGCTTAGGGCTGGGTTTGGCCCCATTTGTGCTTATTTGAACCCACAGAGGTTTTTTTCTGACTAGTAGAGCTGCCTGGTTTCTGTGCAGGTTTCCCCAGCTATCCACGGCACACGTACCTGACATCTCTGTGCCTTCCTACACACATGCCAGACAGGCAGGGCCAGGGCTGGATCAGAGCCCGCCAGACGCAGGGTCGCCTTTGATATACACACTGAACCGACTGCATGCTCTTGCCATGATGGGACGACTGCTGTGACCTCCTGGGATCTGCACACACGGGATCTGCTGGGAGGGAAACAGGGAGAAGGATGCATCCAGGCAAAACCGGAGGCAGGGGAGCCCTAGATTAAAAAGATACTGTGAGATAAGTTTGTTGTGGGACAAATCTTTACTCAGGCAAAGTCCTGTAAGGGAGATCTGTCCCCATACCGATTTGCAAATGCCTCGTAGCTGCATCGTTAGAAAGGGCGCTCTCCCCAAGCAGGAGTGGGTTTGCATGGTTGGCCTCTGTGCCTGGGTCCCTCCACTCCTCTTTGTGCCCAGTGCTGAAGCAGGACTTCGTTATCTGATCTGGGGGCTTGGGAGAACTGGGACACATTGTTTGGCGCCCCAGTCCCGCTCCCTTCCCGCTGGGGCCGCTGCCTGCTTCCCCGCCACCCGCTCGCCGCTGCCTGCACAGAGCGCGGTATCCTCTTACCCACCTGTACCTGCCAGACTGTCACTCCCAAAGAGCACCGGGGAGATGTTGAGCAAACAGATGAGGCCACACAGTGCTAGCAAGCCCCCACCAGCGGAGGTAACCGAATATGCGCAGCCTTTTCTCTTTAGCCTCAGCATGAAAGGAGCTGGGAAAAGCCAGACAAATCCCAGGCAGATCCTCTGTGCTCTTTGACAGCAGCTTCAAACCTCCRACAGGAAAATCTGCCTAGTTTTGCTGAAAGAGAGGCTAAATCAAACCAGCAGGTTATTTATCCTGAAACACGTTTGTCTCCTTCACCAACGCTGCACCAACTTAAGGCAGGGTGAATTACCGTGACTGCCCTTCTCAGGTCAGCCCGTACCTAACTTCTGTAGCAGTCGTGCCTGAGTGGCACACATTTGACGCTCTCAGCTATCTCAGGTCTTTTTTGAAACTAGTAACTCTGGGTTTATTTGCTTCAGTTGTTGTCCAAGAGCTGGGCCTGGGTTTCAGCGTGCCTGTACCAGCCAGACTCCTCCATCCTTCCCACCTCTGCGCTTCTGAGTGACCACGCTGCCGCAAGAGAAGATTTACCCCATCTCCACAAGCCCCTGTAGGAAACCTGTTTTCAGAGCACAGGCATCACCACCCCTGTGCATCTGATGCAAAGGTGGGGGGAAGCTGTCCTGTCCCCAGGCACAACCTTCATCCTTGGCCATCGCTGGTCCTTTGGAGGAAAAATGGGGAACASCAACAAAGATAGTAGGGAAAAAAAATGTGCAAGCTATATTTTTTTTTTTCATTTGTTCATGTTTTTTCTTTACAAAAATGCAGAGTTTCATCCTTACTGCTGTTAGTACTGAAAGAGAAACTGATGAAAGCCACAGTAGATTTGCTTCATTGGATAACATAATACATCATTCAAAAGGTAAGTTGCAAACAGTGGTCCTAATCTAATAAAATTAACCATAACCTCTGCTTCTCCTCCCCCCCACATCCCAGCCACTTTGAAAAAAATCTATCTTCTTGTCCAGTGATAAGTGATTTTTTTATTGATGTGATATATCCAGCACCAAAATGGATTTCTCTTTTTACAAGGTATGACACTTTTTGCTGTGGAATATTTCCATTACAAGAGGGTTTGATTGATTCGAGAAGTGTCTTAGATAATAGCAGGCTGATCAAGAATAAATTCGCCTGAACGTTGATGTAGAGTACTGTTTCTAAGTGGGTTAATGCTGTTCCTAACAAGGATGTGTAATGTTTGGAAAAGTTGCTTCTTGTAAAACAACTACGTTATATCATTTTTATATCCCTCAACTTGGCAAATACTCATGTTTTTCACTTTCCCTTTGGGGACGAATTGTCCATATGACCTGAAAAACTTTGGTCTTTCTTAATGACTCAAGTTGAAAGCAAACAATAGTGGCCTGCGCCAAATATTGATCTGATCCTGGAAAGGGCTGGCCAGCTGCAGGCTGCTCTAAGTGGAAGCTGTATGTGGTTCAAACTGCCTTTTGATCAGGCTGCATCGCTTCCTGTCTTATTTGCGAGTGTAAAAACAGAGATCTGCCTTCTGCGGGGAAAGCTGAACCATGCCTCTCTGCTCCTCTTTCCTGCACTTTGTCCTTAATTCTTCCCTACGTACCTGCTCCCTCACCAGTTGCTGGATAACAAATGCATTGCTTATTCTGCCTTTTTTGTACAAGCGGAAAAAACCATGCATTTCTGATACACACTGTACAGGGTGCTTCACCCACAGATATTACCACCGTGCCGAGCCGTGGGGTATCCCTTTTCTTCATGCAATGCCTGCTCAGGCGGAGCACAGGCTCGGTGGAGAGGGGCTGCCCGATGAGTCACCACAAAGACACAGTCATAAAGACACTCACTGGACAGTCTTGCTCATTTATAAATAGTGAGTAGGGTTTTCTTCTGTCTAGTGCTATCATTGGAGAGCCATGCATCTCCCTCCTACCTTTCTCTCTGTGCTTTTTCCCACAGAGCTCCTCCACCACCCGTGCAGTTGCTGTAATATTTTTAACTTGCCTGTAGAGGCAAGTCCCATGCAGACCTGATGCGGGTCTTCAGGTCCAGCCTAAAATGTGGGATGGCAGTGGCACTTCTCGAGGCCTTTCATACCTCAGGGACACTCCATGATGAACATCATTTTCCCCCACTGGGGAGACAGACCCACCGTGAGCAGGATCAACGCCTGCTCCCCAAAAGGGACTCTACTTCCCTGCCTGCTTGGCTCTGCCCGGGTGCATCGGGGCTGCGGGACCAGGGGGACCCCAGCACAGCCACCTCTTGATGCTGCTGGACATGCTCACCACCTCCTCTGTGTTTTGGAGGAACAGCCTTTTGTGTGCGTAACTCACGGACGATCGGTGTGTGCAGCCCGGAGCCACGCATGGCTCTGCCTTGGGCTCCTTGCTGCTGTCCAGTTGTGCCATGACCACATGCTGGGACCAGCACCAGTCCAGAATCCCTTTTCTTAATTACAGCTATTTTAGTGGAGACTACAGCTTCTGTGGGAGTAAATTGACAGGATTTGGGAAATGCCAGACAGAATCAACTGGAAAAGCAAAAATCTTTTTGTTGGCATTCCTACGCCATGTTTTTAATGTTTAAGAAGCTTTTTCCCCTCATTTACACTCAAAGACAGTTGATGCAATACAAGCACAGCTTTGCTCCAAAACAATCCATTCTGGATTTGCATAGTACTTTATTATTTTTAAGAGAAACTGGCTTACTTCCAAATTCATATGCCAGAGGCTGAATGAGCTAAATTTAAATACCAAAGTATTTCAAATGGATATTTTACATTAACAGCAATATCTCATTTATTTTAGTTCAGTGTTTTCACATAGTTCTTCAAAGTTAAGCTAGACCCACTGTGTAAGAATGAGTGTTTCATTAATTTTTATAAGAGTTATAAGAAGCATATGTTTTAAAGCTTCATTTTGTAACATAGCGAAGTATATTTTAGACATATTTATTTACATAATGGCCACATTAAAAGAAATTTTCATATGGAAAAATGTAGCAATACCAAGCAACGGTTACCACAAAGTTGAACAAAAATATATTAATGATATGGAGTGAAAAGAAACAGGAAAAATTTAAAAAATTAAATGAGAGGATGTGATTTTTTTTTTTAAAGTGCTCAAAGCGAGCACATTTCCACTCCTATCACAAAGCCAGTAGAAGCACAGCGTTCTCCAGGAAACTTTCATGAGGAATCACGAAAAAAATGTCGTGTGAAAGAATTGAAATATCTCACTTGGAAAACCAGATCGTCATCTTGAAAAGGTGAGAAATATTGACTTTGGTTTTGCTGTTCTGATCAGTTTTGGTTCAGGTTACATTTTGTTAAATGTAGTATGCAATGTATATATAACATATAAAATAAATATTTTACTATAATATAGCAATAAATGAAAAGCACACAAATGTAAATGTTTTGACAATGCCAAAACAAGACTTGACACAAAATAGTCAGATCTCTACTGATGAGCAATCTTGTGAAATATCTTAGGTTTTGGTAAAAAATGCATTTTTCTGTAAGAAAAAAACCTCTCCAGCATTTTATCAGCTCAAAGTTACCACAAGTATCATTGAAAATTGTTACAGCTACTAAATAAACTACATCAGCACATTATCCTACTAGAATTAAATCAACAGCTACTGTAACCTCCATTTGTCTAAGGAAAAGTTTGAAGAAATCTTCAAAACGTAATTTGTTTTTACAGGTTTTCAGAGCTTAGAAAATGTAAGCCTGGCCTTAACAGGAATTTGAATTACCATCTAAAATAATTTATACAAGATGCACTGAAGAGATTTTATGTATATAAAAGACGTATGTTTTTTGCTCTGCTTTGACTGAAGAGCTGTTGTTTCTGCAGGCATGCGTATTCACATTTTGAGGGTATTTTCATAATCTAAGGTTTTCAGTGAGGGTACAGGTATATTTTTTGAGGAAAACACAAGTGATTCATTTTTCCTCTGAATGGTGGGAGAACATCACTAAGATCAACAGGAATTTTACTTTCAAAAAGYCTACAAGATTGGACCTATTGTGTCCAAGACCTATTGGACCTCTTACAGAGCCTTAACCCATTAGCCTTGAAAACCATTAAGCTGGAGCCAAAACCCAAATAAACTGGTGAGGATAGCAGGAAAGCAACAAAATCACCATTGCCCTGTTATTCCAGGGGTTTATTTCCTCGTTGAGGAACAACGCTCCTGACTTCTCCTTGCAGAAAATTGTGTAACGTCCTGCTCTGTGAAGGCATGCATTCCTGGAAGAGCGGAGGTCCTGAGAATGTCAAAAGCTCTTGAAAACAGGTCCAGCTTCCACTTTGCCAGACACTATGGCAAAGACTGCTCTGAGAGCTAATTTTGGATAATGAGCAATCAGCAGGGGCAGAACATCCTGTAAGTATCTACAGCTGAACCCTCTTAAACAAGATTGGGATCACCCAAAGCTTTTCTCATGGGTGTTAATATGGTGATTAAAGTTTACAAGAGGCTCGTGGTTTTATTTTTGTCTTGTCACATGCAATGGCAGCTAGGCAGGAAAGCTGCCTTAATGCATCGATGTTTAAGAGTCATAGAACGGTTTGGTCACCTACGTGCAGAATGCAAGACATACTTACGTAGCAATAACTGCTATATAAATTTAGTCATGGTTGTTGTATGAATGGCATTGGGCAAAGATGTGAGCATACTCAGAAATATTATTTGGATAAACGTACTTTCACTGGAACATCTGCTTTAGTCTGCCAGAGTGTCTTGAAATACAAGTCTTCTGTTGTATGTAAAATAGACATGCTCATGGACGTTTGTAATGTGCAAACGTGTACTCTACCACTGTGAGATATACCTTTTCAGAGCTGGCAATGTCTGCTGACAGCCTTGTATACTAGCAGATCCTGTTGTCTTGTTATGTACACTTTTCCCCACAAAAGTTAACATGAGACCTCCTACTTACATTTTCTGTGTAACTTTTTTCTGGAGGGCAGGGTCAGACAGGAACTGCCAACTTTTGGAAGGTGACCTACTCAACAAAATATGTAGGGTTGTTTCTTCCACTTTCTGCTTCTGTTCTTTCTCACCTTTGTATTTAAAAGACTGTCTTGAACAGATAGGATCCTAAGTGAGTCTTATCAAGGTCAGAGCTTGTTGCTCTGGCACAGATTTGAATATGAAACTTTGTAGATATCTGATTTCCAAACATCTTTGGAAGCCATGTTTACCACCACTAGCTTGTCTGTAATTGTGGTCAAATTTCTGCTTCCTTTGTTTCATTCCCATTTTTAGAAGACGCATCCAATTTAGTTTAATCTAATCAAAAGTTAATTTAATTTAATCTAAATTTAAAAGGGTTGTGTGAACAATTTTTTTGTTTTGTTTCAGATTTTGGTTTTTGGCTATTGAGCAAAATGTTGAGAACAACTTAAGTTTTCATGGTGATGAATTCACATATTTTCATTTTTCTCCCTTAAAAATGCTTTAAACTAAGTTACTTATGTCAGAAGAAATTAGTCTCTTTTTTTTCCTTTTTTTTTTTTTTTCCAGTCAGAAGCAAATGAAATCTCATGGCAATGACAGTTTTTAACTCAGGACCTGCTACAATGGTCATTGTAACCAGAAAGGATGCAGGCACATAGAGCAGTTGCCCCAGCTGCAGGGATATGGCATAGTTGGGGAAAGTTTTCTGTAGTTCGGTCCCTTGATTATGTTCCACTATGCATGAAGCACCTAGGTTTTTTGGGAACTGGCACTCACCTACATGTGGAGTAGTTTAAGAGAGGCATTTGTTTGGCGCCTGTCTCATTCACTATATAACTATTTCATACAGGGTGGAAAGCAACTGCAGAAACTACTGAAAGATAATCTCTGCCTACATCAACCTATAATTTGGTGATTTGAATTTAAATCATTCAAATGTGCTCAAGTAACGGGATAGATACCAAAGAGTGCTTTCTTTAAAACCACTTAGTGAACTTGAGGGGATAAGTTCCTTGCACGCATTGTCTGGCTATAGGCAGTGGTGCGATGGCCAGCCTTGATCAGGTTGTTCACCCATAGATGTCTATGTGCTATTTGATACGTCCCCAGGGCACCACATCTGGGTTTCAGCTGCTGATCACTTGGCCTGGGTATCCCGTACTTTTATACCGTATCTGCGAGCTAATGTCCCAGGTGCCCTGGGGCTCGTCAGTTGGGTGCCTAAACAAGGGCAGTTGATTTGAGCCACTTCTGTCCATTGAGTCTTGAAAACAACTATCTCTGTGTTTGAATGTTGATGATCATTAGGGCTTGACAGCCTCATTCTCTTTCTCACTCTGTGTTTTATCTTGAGCAATGCAATGATAAAATATTTGTCTAAATTATTTTTACCAACTTTTGTATGCATGCAGAGTATAAGGGTGATACTACATCTTTGAGGCAAGGATTCTGTGGGCAGAATTGCAAATAAATAAGAAAACAGCAAACTGGAAAGAATTTGTTATGCTATTTGTCCCAAACTGGTTTACAGTTGTAAATATGTAGATTTTATATATTAACTGCTGAAATTCTTTGTGTAAACATAGCCTGATGTGAGGGAGAAGAAAAGCAATCAAGAAACTCAGTTTGGTAAACAGTTTCAGCAGATGTTCTTGAAGAACTGCTGAGACAGGCTTCATGCTCAGATCTGGGCTGGATCACAGGGATGTGAACATATTCACCTGGGTGTTCGATATGCTTGAGTGTGCTATTAAGATCAGAGAGAACAGAAACCAAAGGGGGAGAAAAAGAAGCAATCATTTACAAGATGTCAGCTCAAATGCTGAACTGTCGTGATGATTTGGTAGTAAGACTTCAGGACAGGGACCAAGTTTCTCCTGTTTTGTGCCTGCAGTGCCAACCCTCATCTTAGTTCACAGGTGATCTCAGTTGTAAAGGCTATGTCCACTTTAAGAACATTGCAGGGTGAGATTTTTATTTGCGTTTGTCCTTTTGCTGCTCTACATCAAAGATCAATCAACGATGCAAGGAAGGGTCTGGTTTCCAGGATGGATTTACTTTTGATTAACTTCTGGTGTCAATGAGCAGGATCTTGCCCACCGTGTTCAGTGTGGGCAAGGTCTACTCTCCATGTGGTACCTCTCTCTACATTGTCCTCAGTGATGCATTGTACTCAATGAGGCAAGCTGCTACCTGGCACACAGGAGGTGGCACTCTCCTGATCTGATCCATCTAGAATGGAGAGAGGTTATGTACCAGTAGAATCATAGAATCACAGAATCATAGAATCATTAAGGTTGGAAAAGACCTCTAAGATCATCGAGTCCAACCATCAACCCAACACCACCATGCCCACTAAACCATGTCCCTAAGCGCCTCATCTACACATCTTTTAAATACTTGCAGGGATGGTGACTCAACCACTTCCCTGCGCAGCCTGTTCCAATGCTTAACCACTCTTTCAGTAAAGAAATTTTTCCTAATGTCCAATCTAAACCTTCCCTGTGCAACTTGAGGCCATTTCCTCTCGTCCTATCGCTAGTTGCTTGGCAGAAGAGACCAACACCCACCTCACGCTAACCTCCTTTCAGGTAGTTGTATAGCACAATAATACGTGCTGGGGGGCAACTGGTTGGAAAGCAGCTCTGCAGAGGAGGACCATGGGGTCCTGCTGGACAACAAGCTGGCCATGAGCCAGCAATGCACCCTCGCAGCAAAGAAGGCCAATAGCATCCAGGGCTGAATTAGGAGGAGTGTTGCCCTCAGGTTGAGGGAGGTGATCCTTTCCCTCTACTCAGCACTGGTGAGGCCACAGATGGAGTCCTGGGTCTAGTTCTGGGCTTCCCAGTACAAGAGAGACAGGGACATACTGGAGAGAATCTAGCAAAGGGCACAAGGACAATGAAGCCTGGAGAAGAGAGGGCTTGAGGGTTCTCAATGATGTGCATAAATACCTGACAGGAGGGAATGAAGAAGACAGAGGCAGGCTCTTTTCAGTGGTGCCCAGTGACAGGACCAGAGGCGACAGACACACACTGAAACACAGGAGGTTCCCTCTGAACATCAGGAAACACTTTTTTACTGTGAGTGTGACTGAGCACTGGTACAGGTTGCCCAGAGAGGTTGTGGAGTCACCATCCTTGGAGTTATTCAAAACCCAACTGGATACGATGCTGGGCAACCTGCTCTAGGTGACCCTGCTTGAGCTACAGGGGCAGACCTCGTGATCTCAAGAGGCCCCTGCCAACCTGAGTGGTTCCTGATTCTGTGATGTGGTCATGTTTTGTACTCTGTAGCTCTGAAGTGGACTACTTGCTTAGTGTTGTCTGATAACTTAAAACTCAGAAAAATGTGTTGCTTTCTTCTTTAGGGATATAGTTGTTGTTTTAAAGATATTGCTGATATTATTTATTAGAAACTTGATACTTGAATCTGAAGTGAATGGGTTCGATGACTATGCATCTGAAGTTTAAATAGTGGGCTATATTATGCCTTGCCACAAAAACCTGCTCTTCTAGAGAGGATAATCTTTCAACACCATCCCCAGTGGTCTTCAAATTCTTCCCTACCCACCTTCTTCTGTAACCTTAAAGACTGCTTTGCATGCAGCAAAGAAAGAGATGTAGCTGGTGGGTGCTGTCTCATTGCCAGCATGGATGTGCACATCCCATTGAGTGGAGAGTAGATCTTCACACAGAAGGTCCATCAGCTCCCACAAGTTTAGCCCCAGAGCTTAAACGCCAAAGAGGCTATTCGTCCCTGAAAGGGCTTGATTATCACAGATTCTGGGTGTATTTGTCTCATGTTAAATGTCCAGAAACATCCAGAAAACCCTAAAAATTCTTGAAAAAGGTTTGTTGCGTCTTCTAAATCTGAGAGTGGTTTTGTAACATAAAAGGCTTTGCTGTGAAACACTCATTTAGCCTTTTACTRTGAACACACTTGTGATCTGCAACTCTGAACCATGAAGAATGGTCATATGTTTTTGAGTCCTTGTATGATGGCCACAAACACCGATAGTTATTAATGGTCTAGAATGGCATATAGTAAAAGCATGAAAAGTGAACCCAGAGGGAAGTCAACCATTAACTTCAGAAGCAGAAAATCTTTTGAAGTTGGAAATTTGCTAGCTATGGAAGCTTCATCAACTCCTTATTATTTACAGTTTGCTCTCCAAATGTGATGCCGGTAAAAGGACAGAACAGCTGGAAAGAGAATGATTTTCTTGCCAGCCCCATGGACCTCTGATTACAAACACATGACTGCATGGCATACAAAAGTGACAGGGTTAGCAAGTATGCTATGCTGAAGGTATATCACCAGTTGTACGGTTCTGTGAGATGACAACACTTGCAAGTAACTAACACTACAGCAAAATTTAAAAAGCCAACCTTTGTAGCTTATTTTGCACGGAAAGGAAATAGCACATCGCATTCTTCCTTTCTATTATTACAAATAAATTGTTTTAATATTGCAAAATAAAATATATAATGCATGTGGGTCTGTGTGTATATACACACACTAGTGTATATACACACAAATACATATAAATATGTATATGCACATATGCACACCTGCATATATTTCTATGGTACCAGTACATACAGAAGGCTATAATCAGACTCTCTAAATAGCGTACAGGACTTGGCCCAAACTGTCCTGCCTGTGTGAAGGAAATACTTCAGAATATATTAAAGAAATAATGAAAAAAAAGAAGCTCATAAAGTGAAATCCCAGGATTTGTGGCAGGATTCATGCACTTGATTGCTAGATAGCCTGCATTGCTTCTCAGAAGGTGCAGAATTAATATCTGTTAGCTATCCACCATTTTTTTACATATAAAGTCAAAACCCATACAATTCAGACTACGTTGTTTTCACGTTTACCTTTCAGAAAGCAAACAAATAATAGTAAGAAAATAATAATTTTCTGTGTGACACAATAAGAAATACTGTGTTACTGGTTTGTGTTGCACCAAGGTGTGCAGTGAGGTGTGCAGTGCCTGCTGTCCAGCTCCCACACTGCTGTACCAGCAAAAACCATGCAGAAGTGTGTGGTTACAAAGACTGCACTGCAATATTTTTGCAACTGATCTGCTGGCCAGAATTATATGTATTTTTCAGTAATTTTGTACATCTTAAAGAATAACAGCCATTACAGATTTACACACACTCCATTAATAATAAATTTTGGATTTTGAAGGCAGACAAGTTTCTGCTTGATTTTCACTCCAAGTCTTTGGCCATTCCAGATACATTCTTCTTAAAACTTGATGTCGTTATGTCGTTTTCACTCTTATGTTACAGATTGATTTTTGTAACGTCAACTGTACTGAAGTTACGATTGGTATTGAATTTACCTGAAACTATATTGGACTCATCTCTGCCCAAAGTTATCTCCAAAAACATAACCATAGTTAATAAAGCTGTTGTAATGAATTGGTGCTTAATTCAACAGTAATTTTAACAAAAGCACGAAGTTCCTTTTTAGGTGCTCTTTGGTTGAAGAACAAATGGCAGCAGTAGAGTTGCCTCTTTAGGGTATAAATGAATGTAGCAAWATCACTGACAAGCCAATGGGAAAGAAAAAAAGCCATCAAGAGTCTGTGAAATCAGATATGGAAAATCCTACTTTTATCTTCCCCTGTCGTTAGTCACTGCCCTCCATCTTTCTACCTTCCCTGCACATTCAGCAAGTGCCAGATCAAGGTTAGCCAAAGGATTTTTCCACTTACGTCTGTTCTAGCCAACAGAGATGACAACAGCCTGTTATCTCTGTTACCGCAGCTCTGAGGAGCCTCGGTCAGGGATCCTGTGGYGCTTGGGGTGATATGAAATATAGAGACAGTCTCTTGGTCTGCCTCAGAGCAGCTGCAGCCTAAATACGTGTCACGTATCTCACCCTGCAGACAGCTGCAGAAAATGGATCACACCAGTGCTCGCATACTCAACACCCGGCATCGCTAGCACCCTAGGCAATGGGGTGCAATGGGGTGCAATGGGGTGCAATGGGGCACCTGCCTGAACAGACATTGATTTCTCACTCCTAAAGCAGCATTGGTGATACTCTGCTGGTGGTGTTACCTTTAAGCTAGTATTTGAGTTAAACTATCAAATAAACTAGCAGCCTGATTTTAGCATCAGGGGCACCTGAGAAGGATCAAGGTGAAATCACCCACACCATTCATTACATGAAGCTCGAGGTGCAAGCTTGGGTAATCCTAGATGCACATTGTTAACCGATACCTGTATTTCCTTACTGGCATCTGTGTTGATATTTCAAGGAAAATAAGCTGCCTGTACCCCCAGGCTCTGCTGTTTGTTTGGGGGTTTTTTGAGTTCTGGTGGTGCTTTCTGAGTTGTTCTCATTTTTGATTTTGTGGTTCATATTACCACATCCTCAAACAGTGTATACAATAGACAAAACACCCTCCCCTTGGAAGCCATTTATTTTTCCTTCCATATGCACATCCCCACACTTACTCATGCATCTATTTAATGTAAATAGAGTAGGTAGGGAAGATAGCTGTGAGGGAGAATGTTGTGTTTTAAAATCATTGGAGACAGCAAAGTTATGCTCCCTCTCTTTAATAATAACAAACCAGTGCTTATAACTCTTATCAAGCAGTCTGCGCAACGTCTGCATCCTTTCACTAATTTCAACAAACTGTCCTGAGGAGTGGGAAGATTAGCTGTGGGGTTGTTTATTCTCGGTGGAGTTATGGCCCTGTTCTCCTTGAGTGAGAGAGAGACAGAGGAAAATAAAATCTTGTTTGCATCTCATCTGTCCTGTGTTCCTGCAGTGGGAGAGAATAATGCCAAGGGATTTAAGATGCAAGCAGATGCAGCGCTCTTCCTTGCGGTGCTTCCATCTTAGGGGGCTTTGCAGCCAGCTCCTGTACCCCAGCAGGCACAGCCGAGGGTGAGCTGGTCCTGCTTCGGAGCAACCCACACCCGCATCCTCAGATAAACATTTTCTTCTCGCTAGAAGGGATTAATTAATGAGGAAAACATTGTTGCTCGCACGCGTGTTGCCAGCTTGCCTACAGCAGCCCAGCCCCGAGCTCTGGCTCTGTTTCTTGCTCTTGTAAGGAGGCAAGAGAAATACTGTGGCAACCCAGTCCTGGACGCAAAACTGCTTTGCTCTCTGCAGCCAGAGAAATTGCGGGATGAGGAATGTTATGGCGACTGAGCAACCACTTCATTAAACATCCCACAAAACCCCACAGTGCCCTGTGTTAAGTGAGTGGCAATTAATGCTTGTAATTAACACTTGGGCATTAATTACACGATCGGCATTAACAGAAAAGAACCTCTGTTATTCTTCTTTTTTTGCTTTTAGGCTCAAAAATTTACTATTTCCTGTGTTTTGTAGATGCAGATTTAGACCTCAGAGCCTGGATATTCATTGTGGGTTTTTCGGCAAGGGAGGAAGTAAAGGATATCGTGTGTAAGCATTAGGAGTGAATAGTTGACCTCTATTTTTTTTTGTTTGATATCTGAACTAAGGAACCAGAAGGAAAAATTGTTCAGGCTTAGCTTTGACTTAAATAAAAAGGAGCTAATTTTCTTTGTGGGTTCTCTCCCACTTTCTCTGTCTCTCTCTCTGCATGCTTATGTGTGTGCGTATGTGTATGCACAAATATACATATTTTGGGTTATATTGCATGATTTTGGGGGGGATTCTTTTACAACTGAAACAGTGTGTTTGATTTTGAAACAAAATGGTATTTTGAATTGAAATCCAACTTTTTTAAAAACTAAAATTTCTTTTGTAAAATATGTAATTTAGAAAAGAAAACTTTTCAGATATTTGGATCCATTTTTTTCTGACCTTATTTGCTAAATTCCACAGGGTTTTATAGATAATTTTGGTCAGTGTATAACTGCAAGTTTCAGTAATTACTTTTGTGTGAAACTTTGCGAAGACCCACTATGGATAAGGATGATAAGGATGATAAGAAATTCACAGCTATCTTTTTCATGACAGATCTATAGACTAGACACTGAAGGATAACTTTGAATTCGCTTTCAAATCATGGGGGAGGTTACACTACAAAAAGATATTGTAAACTATATATTGAGGGGGGCAAAGTTGGGAGGCAATCTCAAATCAAAAGCTACTAGCAAGAAAATAAGAAAATGGGGTTTTTGCTGCTAAACCTACTTGCACACATTTTTCTCTGTGCGCAACCTTGTTTTCCAGTTCTGCATTAGGTGCAGTACACAGTAAACCAAACTTATTGCAAACTTAGCTATAGCCCTGCCAACCAGGTTACACCAGATTTTTGCCAGTTTGAGCCTGACGGTCTCATTTGGTCAAATACTTGACCCCATGGAAATGCCGCCGATGTGTGCGCACTTGTATAAGCGAGAGTAACTTTGGTATTTGTGTCTGGGAGTTATAGCAGAAACCTTTGCATTTTTGAGCCTTTTCCCTCTTTGGATTTTACCAGTAAACAGCAGGAGGCTAGACGCCACTGCAGACGGGCTCCACATCCAAGCCCCTGGCCAGCAGCTCTCACCCACGACCCGGGCAGGAATGAGGGCCTGGGGCAGGAGCTGCAGAGAGTTGGCGGGGGGGGGGGGGGGTATTTTTTTTTTCCTTGTTTTGCTGAGGGAGTTTGTCTCGGCCGTGTTTATCTGGGGTGGAAGAGGAAGCTTGCAGGCAGCATGATGCATGGGCGGCGAGTGCCGGCATGATGTCATGGCGAAAGGGAACAGAGCCTGGCTGTGTCGCACGAGCTGGGGAGGGAGCTGCTGCGGCGCGGGGCGGCCACTTTATCAATTAGGTAATGTCTGGGGGAGATTGGGGGGGAATTTCATTACATTGTGTTGGGCCGTGCCGTTGATGTGTTACCAAACATCTGCGAGGGACCTTGCAGGTTCCCGGGGAGCATGGGCTTGAGTCGAATCACGCTGCCACGACTGAGCAGAGGGAAGGGGCGGGGAAGGGGGAGAGCGATAACTTCCCTCCAAAAAAAACTCCAGGAGGGCTTTGCCCTTGGTGGACTTCCCATCGAGATCTGGGGGAGACACTGCTCTGTGCATTATGCAATGGAGACGGCAGGATGAAGTGTTGTTTCTGTGTGCCCGGCTGCCTCAGGCTGGTGGTGAAGGACCGCTGGTCCTGTTGAGCAGATGCCTTTGGGAAGCCCACTAAGACCCTTTGTAAAGTCTTGGGAATTTTTTTCCCCTGMTCCTTTCTTTAGGGAAAGACCAAAAAGCCAAAAGCGGTGCAAAAAACAACATGGAAACACCAGTGCCAGCCTTCCCTTTGTAAATGGAAAGTTAGCAATTTGAAAGCAAACATTGCTAAGGGCCAGCTCAACGGTCTGTTATCTCTCCGACGAGCATCTCAGAGCCGCCATAAATAAATGACCTCGTTCTCCCAATACTCCCGTCAGGAAGGTATGTGAGCAGTCCTCCGCTCGCTTCACAAGACGGTGTGCATCTCAGGGACAGTGCAGCCACCGTGAGCCACCTCACCGGCAGAAAGTGCCAGATGTCTGCTCACCAAAGAGCATGCCCTGTAGATGTTTCTAGCCAGGGATGCTTCAAAATCATGGCTGATTTTGCTAATCTAACCTCAGGGGAAGTGGCAGAGGAGCAGAGCTCGCCCCCATGGTTCCCAATCCCAGTGAGCACTGGGATCGCCAGGCTCCCTGCTACATGCATTGAGTCCCAGCAGTGTTAAATGATGCTTCACAAACACGTGCAAAGCCACGTGCCCCCACCCAAGAAGCTAGAAAATTGTTTTAATTACGCATTTTGTTCCTGCCAGCACGAGGAGGACATGTTTTCCCTCCTCCTRAGCACCAGCAAGTGCCTGGGCGAGGGGGAGCAGCGTGCCTGGGGGGCTACGCAGGGGCTGGTCCCACGCCCACCGAAACTCAGCATAAATCAGGATTAGTGCTGCGGCATCTGGGGAGCTGCGCCAGCGGCGAGCTGACGCGAGAGGGAAATCAGGCCCCACGGAGCAGGCTCCCCGAGTGACATGTTTATTCCTGCCAAGCTCCCATCTTTTATCCCCTAAACAGAGCAGCCTGGTAAGCCCCTCTAAGTCTCTGGTATGCTAAACTGATACGGGAGCCTTGCTCTTGCCTCACTGGAAGGAAACGCGGTGGAAAGGGACCAGCGCTACGTGTTTTGGCATCACCAGCCGAGGCCCTTTCCGCCCGCCCAAGCACCCCGAGGTGCCTTGCCATAGGGCCAGTTCTTTTTTTGGCCCCAGGCGCTGCCTGCAACCTGCTGATGGGGAGAGGAGGGAGGAGGGGAGGGCGATGGGAAACTGCTGAGTGGAGAAAACGCAGCCCCCCTCATCCTCCCTCCTCCCCTCCTCGCCTGGGAGCAATTGATTTAGGAGCTTTTCTTAAGTAAAAATTTCATCACGAAAGAGCTTTCTTCTGAGAGCCACTGAGAAATTGTGTCACCCCCTCTCTCTTATTTATGTATATATATATGTAGGTTTGTATATAGGAGGATGCGGCTTTCCTGACCCAGGTGGCAGGTAYTTGAACTAATGGGTTTATTTGCTATCCTTGCCTGGAAAACAATACGCGGTCGTAGGACTTAAGGTGGCACAAAAAATTACCAAAGTGTCGTTGCCGAATGTCTGAAAATTCCTCATAATGGATTACGAGGGATAATAACCTTGACCTTTCCTCAAAGGCTGGGAGGAGCACTTAGGAGACAGCAAGTAGGTTTCCTAATGTTTTTGGCATTAGAATTTCAATAAAAATCAAGTAAATTCACAAGCTAAGGGCTACCCTTAAAATCCATGGTATTACTGAAATAGGTTTGGGGTTGCTTCTGAATCCACACTCATTTTTCTAGACTTTAGACACGGGACATAAACGCTGTGTCCTGAGTCTTGCTCTTATGAGYGGAAACCTGAGCAGGGCCCTTCTGAAGCACCCACATGTCCCCCCCAAGGTATTGGGGGACTCTACRTCCTCTCCCGTGGAGTGCTTCGTAGGGTCAAGGCCTCAATGGTCTGTGTTGCACCATGATATTTAAAATATATTTCTAAAAATCCCTTAGAAAAAAGTGAATTCTATTTGAAAAGAACATGTCAAACCTGGAAGTGGGTCCAAGTCTACAAAATGTGAAGATATTCAAACTTCCTACAGTGATTAGGGAGGTCTTGCCACACATAGAGAGCTATCCACTGGAACATTAGCGGAGACACTCAATATTCAAGATCATAGCAAGAAGTTATAGGGACCCTACCCTGAACTAGACCCAGTAGAGCTTACTGGAAAAACAGGAGTTTTCATTAGAAAAATCGCCATTTAGACCATCTGAAGAATGGGTGTTTTTCTCTTTGTTCCCACAGGAAAGTTAAGACAATTTAGACTGTGGAAAGTTCTTCTTTCCCTTACCTTCTTGTGGTTTTCCAGCATTAGCCTAGCAGACAAGAGTAAAGAAGTACAAAAAGTGTTTTCCAGCATTAGCCTAGCAGACAAGAGTAAAGAAGTACAAAAAGTATTTTTTCCCTATTTCATTTTATTCAGTTGTTCTTTTCTTGCTTGAAAGAAATCTCAAGGTATTAATTCTTATTCCTTGAAGAGAAAATGCTTTAACTGTTCAAAGAAGATGTTTAAACCGGAAATGTTAGTCTCTTTGTTAAAACCTTACATTAAAAATTTATGTAATTATCTGCTTTTCTAGATAAAAAGAAAAGAATCAGAGCAAAAACCTGCAGAAAGGCGAGCATGCCATCAATACTGTGGAATGAACATCTTCCAAAATACCAAGTAATTTCAGAGCTTTTGGAAGATGAACTGTTTAACCGAACAAAGAATATTTCCTGAAAGAATTCATTGTCACTTAAGCCAGATTTGTAAGGAAAGCATGCCATTGAAAATGGCTTACCTCCAAGGTCTGTGCACAAAACACAGAAATAAAATGCACTACTTTGTCAGTAATTGCTGGTTTAAGGCAAAACAGTAGTACCTAATTTATCCAAATCATTCTGCCTTTGCAGATGATCGTGAAAATGTATTCTGCTTTTTGTGAGAGTTTTAAGGAAGATGAGATTTAAATTGACAGGTAACGTACACAAGTAATATTTAACTTGCAGCTCTCCTAGGCATGAACTATTAATAGCTCTTTACAAATGCCTGGATATTGATACCAAAAGGTAGCTGGGAGTAAAGCAGAGCACCCCCAAATAACAAACAGGGATTTACCGAAGCTTGGAGCCCTCCTTTCCCTTGGCTAGCACAGAAATAGCAGCAGCAGCAATAGGGCAGCTGCTGCAGCCACCCCCCTGCATAGCTCTTGCCTGCTGGGGTGAGCACATACAGGTTTCAAGTGCACTTAGTGACTACTTACTTAGGGAATATTTATTTAAAATCATCTGCTTTTGTAAACTTTCCTGGCAGTAAATTCATTATTTGAACTAATTGAGGTGATTAAACATAAAAGGACCGTGATACAGCAATTCACTAATGAAGACTCATGTTAGGGGAATAGTCTGATCTTCTTTCATGGTGAAGTATCAACTCTGCAGGATATCAGCTCCTACAAAACAAACCGAAAGGGACTGCAGAGCAGCTCAACCAGCCAGATGTTGACTGAGACCCTGGGGACCAGCAGGACCAGAAAGAGGCATGTTAGAGGGCAGTAATAACATTTGGAAATGGCAGTTCATGAGGTATCTCAGAAGAGATGGATGATGGTCTGAAAGACTGCCTAAAAAACATGCAGGAGTAGATACATATGACCTTGGCATGGCTGCATGGGCAGGGAAAGGAAGTGAGCCGAGGAGAAAACTGTAATGATTTTTTCCCAAACAATTGCCCTCTGTCCTATCAAATTCACAATCAGTATCGATACTTGGATTCAAATACTAGGTTCAAACCTTGAAATGAATGTAAATAATGAAGCTTTCTAAGGTTGTAGAAAGAAAAAAAAAAAATCATAAAGCAGGAAAATTGGGGGACTTTTCCACATTTTTCCAAGTGATGGACCAAGGGTCTGTTCGCTTCATAATAAATTTGGTCCTGTTTGGTTCTTTCCTCTCTAAAAAGCCCTGTCAGTAAACCAGAATCAGCAAGATTTTCCCTCTCTCTGCCCTCCTGGAGCCTGGGTTTCCTGATGAACATGTTCCACTTGCAGGACTCTCATGTTCCACTGCAAACTCTCATGTTTGTGCTCCCCTCAAAGACCGCAGGAGCCAAGTAGACTTCAGAAACACTGCTCACAATAATAAAGCTGAGCCACAGAATGGTTTCCAGAGCCTAGATCAAAATTAAGTGTGCTCTTGGTTTAAGAATGGTTAATATAGACATCTCAGAATAAATATTTCTTAATCTTACTGCACAACATTCAATATGTAAACAGTTTGCACACACATAAAGAAAGAAAGAGATATAGGAGCAGCTGATAAACAATCCCTTCCTGCCTGCTGCGAGGGAAGAGCTCGCACAAGCCCGAAGACCTTCCTAGCACTGCTTTCTTGACACGATTGCTCCTTCTCCCAACCCTGCGCTGCCCATTAGGGAGCAGATAGAAATTCCCCTGTGTCTTGGGACAAGAACTGTGAGCCAGGAGATACCAAAATGCCATGCCAAATCCCTGTCCCACCTGACACAGGAGAAAGAGCATCTGTTCCAGGTGTCTGATTTCATCAACACCTATCACCTGTGGGAAAAATCCCACCCAAAGAGGAGGGGAGGGCCCTCCCTGCCCAGGGCTGGCCAGGAGGAAAGCGAGGCTTTAAGAAGCTTGTGGTGACCAGCCTTCATCTTGGCCTTGGCTGAAAAAAGCTTTCAGGACTTTGGGGTGCTACACGCTGAGGTGAGGGCTGTCGCTTGTTGTGCACAGGGACTTGGTGTGGTGAGGTCGTTTGCCACTTTTGGGTATTAGCGTAATGAGTGACAGCAGTGTGTTGGTCTCTCTCTTGCGCAGGACACCTAAGATATATTGTATGCGTGCCCAGTGTATATTGTTCTACTGTGTTGTTACCATAGCTGAACACAAATGGTAATACCAATGTGTTATGCTCCTTGGTGCAAGTGCCAATGGCCACCAAAGGTGTMGAAAAGTGATAAATGGACCATGAAATGCTACTTGCCTGCTACCTTCAGGAATGGGGAGCTCTCTTGCATATCCCCCCTTACTCAGTGTAGTATCGAGTACCTGGGTTAAGCTGGTCCTTTGTCAGCCTTACTTCAGTCAGAATTAGGTCTTCTTAATTTAGATTATATTTTACACAATGCAGGCCTGAAACTGTGGCTGGCCCCTTGCAATTTGTGTGAAGCTTGTTGGTGGTAGGCAGGACAGCTGTGAAGTTTTTTATTTTCCAAGGTGACTTTTTTTTTTTACCCTTAAAAAAAGGTAAATCTTATGAAGAGGATAAAAAAAACCTCCCTTATTTTCCTCCTCTTCCCAGAATTTCCAGAAGTCCTTTGCCTTCCTGGCCATATCTGCCCCGTGCCTTGAAATGCTTTTGCCTATTGGCTTGTGTGTGTGCGTGCACACATGCCTGCTGCAAATTTTTGTGTGTGCATATTTATATCTTGGTGGCTGTGTTGCCAAGGAGCTCTGAAAGAAAGCAGAGCCGAGATAACTTCTAATCCACCTTTCTGTGATAATGTGGCGCAAGTGAAAAAAGCCAGGGGTCTTTCTCCACTCTAGCTATGCTCTAGGTTTGGTAGACTGGGGCCTTTAACAGGCGCTTGGGACTTTGCTYGCCCTCTCTGTCTCGGGCCTAGTGCTTGGCAGGGGAGAAAGCAAATACCTGGGCGATTGGAAACTGTAGGCCTTTGCTTGAGGAAGACTTAGAAACTGAATGGGTATTTCTGGTTGGGTCTGGGCAGACAGCCACCGTCTGGAGTCATCTGTGCCTGCTATCAAAGTGCTCTGTTTAGTTTTCCTCGTCCATCCTTGTGGAAAAGGGGTCACAGAAGGGTGCGAGCCCTGCCTGAGCTGCTGTTGCTTTCCTGGTTAAGAAAAGGGATGGACACGAAATGATTGTACCATCCTGCAGTAGTTCCTGAGATGTGAAAGTCCCTGTCCTTGATTTCTGTTCTCCTGGAGGGCCTCTGGACTGTTCACAGAGGCAGCAGGAATCCAAACCAGCCAACGACCTCATGGTCCTTCCTTTCAGCATAGATTTTTGTTGCTTTTACTCAAAGTAGAGCTTAGGCTTTCCCTAGCTGGGAGAGTGCCCGGGCTGTTGGACCGTCTTGTAGTTCTGCAATGACCCTTCCTGTCTCTCAGAAACTTTCCTCTCAAGTAGAGATAGCCATGCTCAAACTGCAATGCCTGATGCTTTTCCCATACCCTCCTAAAACAGCTTTGGTTTTGGAGTAGGCACTTGCTGATGAAAGTGTTCCTCATCGCAGAATTCCTGACTTGGCTCCTTCTGCATTYGTTACTTGTGCATAATATAATATACTGGCTGGTAGCAGGGACTTGCAGAGCTGTTTTGCTGATATTGCCCCTGTGTAGCAAATAGAAGGAGACAGTTTGACAGAGAATCTTTGGAGGATAATTAATTTTTCATTTTGACAAGGGTTTCAATTAAGTGTGTTACTCTTCTTCATCTTCTGGATATTATGAATAATGGGCCAAATGTTCCTATGGTGTAACTGCATTAATGGCCTCAAACAAGACGTAAACATATGCAGCATCTTTTAAAGTTTTGTCATCCATAGGCTTTTTAGGATGCTCAGTGCTTTTGCGTTTTCCATCTGCATTCGTTATCTGGTGTAGTTGGCTTAACTTTTTGGAGTCTTATTAGACTCCAAAGGTAGATCTAGAATATGGAATGGCCACTTGGCATCTAACTTGTAGCATTACTGATGGGCTGGTATTGTTCTGTAATTTTTTTAAAGTTTTTSAATGGATGGATGCTGATACAAAGGCAAGGCATCCATTACTGGTCAGTTTATTCTCAACAAAGATGCAAAGCAATGAACAAGCACAGGTGACAGTTTCATTGCACAGGCTATCATGAGGCTTAGCTCAAAAGACCTCAGCAAGCGGGATTCCCTATTTTGCTGTTATATAGTACTATTCTTCACATAAAGGGTATTTCTTTCTTGAAAACATTATGACTTTTTCAGATTGAGAGAGCATGGGTTATTTATCATAAACATGAGTGACTAATTCTGCCACTTTCTAATGTTAGGGTATTTGGCTTTGCAGCCTTTTCTTTCCACCAACATGTCATTTGGGTTGTAATTTCCTACCCATATAGCATTTAAAGCATATTGAGAACAGTAAAATGTGATCACATACCATTGCACTGATTTCCCTGCCTGCTCCCCACAACAGGATTGGGATCAGTAAGTCTGTGCAATGGTTCTTGCACTAGCTGAGCTCAYGATGTAACTTATAAGAGGTCAGAGCTCTATTATTGCTATTAGACTGCTAAGGGCAGTAAGATGTCCACAGGCATCCTCCAACAGGGGAGGAAACGCAATACTTTGCGGTGCTGACTCCAGGCTCTAGCAGGCCAGCGTGGCTTCTCTTTACCCCTCCTGTTCCAAAATTGTTCCTCCCAGCTGCTGCCCTTCCTACCTATGTGTCCACATCTGCTCCTATCTTTCTGGTATCTCCTTTCCTATGTGCTTTCCTCATTTATCTGAGCTTCATCTTCCCCTCTCCTTCCTCCTCTCTGCTTATTCACCCCTCTGCACCTTTGTCAGGCTGCTCTCATTCTTCTCTGCCAGAGCATTAACAAGGGAAGCGGAGGGCACAGCACAGGCAGCTTCCTTGCTGCCAGCTCTCCTGTCTGGCTCCACAGAGGCCCCAGATAGACAGGAGAAAAGACTGCAGGAAGAATGATTGCAAGAAACATTTTGCTTGGCCCTTTAGCCCTGGGATGTTCTGTGGAGACAGCCTAATCTGGTTGAACACAAGAACTGAGRGAGGTTAGAGCAAGGGACCATCAGGGATCTTTGCAGACAAGCTAATAGGTTCCAGCTGAGCATTTGTGAACACTAATTTATTTTTGCAGAGGCTTCAAATATGGACAGAGGCAGAAAGCACATCCTTGATGAGACAACAAGCTACTTCCCAAATGCTAAGCCTCCACTCTCAAGCACAGGAGACCTCAGAGCTCTGCACGTGGCTGAGAGATACCCCTTCACCAACTCCCCATCACCAATTTACAAAGTTAAGGGAAGTCTTACCTGAGGTGAGTGCCCAGAAATACTTCAGGATGGCAAGTGAGTCAAAACTGCTAGCAAAGTGAGCCTCCTGCTAGAAAGGCAGCCTATGCACACCTTCTGATATTGCCTATGGGAGAATAGGAGGAGAATTATTACCATTTTTGTTTTAATTCTCTCTGCCTCTTTGTGGTTTCAGCAACAGTCCCTTCTCCATCATACACACCCCTTTGGTTTTCTGCTTGTTTCTCTTTCTGAAGCCCATTTCTTAGATATCTTAATGCCAGTCCCCCAGTTTCAGGCCTTCAGACACTAAGGCAATGATGCAACTGCTTTGTGCCGCTTCACAAGACTATGGTGCTGCTCGCCTGCAGAATGTTGGGCTCCCTTTCTCCCGTGGCTGGCGTGTAGCTCTTGGGACATGACCAGTGCCTGTTTGGTCATCTCTGAGCCCATGCCTGTCTTCCTGCTCTCATGTGAAGCAGCTGTGATGGTGGTGTCTTGAGTCCTACCCTGCTGCTCCTTCAGGCTTTCTTTTCAAGTCCTCTGCTCAAGTCTGATACCCAAAATTGTCTGTACGTGCTGCTTTGCCAGTTGATGCGCTCACAGGATGAAAGAGTGACTTTCTGTGGTGGATATTACAGGGTAATGAGAAAAGGTGGTGTTACGTGCCATCTGAGCTGGGTCTTTTGCTAACCAATATATTGCCTTGGAGGTACTCTGCGGGGCTGGCAGACTCTTACCTTTCTGGTTGGGAGTTTCAGAAGTCCTGTCTCTGAAAAATGTGGCCTTCTCAGGGGTTCCAATGGATAGCTAAAGTCATCATGGTCTTTGTAAGGCTGTGAATCATATTGGTGTCACTCAAATATCCAAGTCAAGGAAGCTGTCACACTGCAGGGTCAGATACGGAACCAGGGTTCTCCCCCTGGCATCTTTTTTCCAAATCTGCTCACTCTCCTTGTGGTTTATGGGATGAATTCTAGAATGGAAATCCTAAGTGTATGAATATTTCTTATGTTGTGTTATGGAGCCTTTTGTACTGGATTGGTGTCTGAGCCTGCTTTGTGCCTGTTCATCAGAGAAGGCTTTTTATTTAAATAATTGTCCCCAGGATCTGTCTTGAGTGAGTAGAAATAAACATGTGCAGAGCTAGTAGGGGAACCCATAGCTGTGTTGAATGTGCCATGCTGGGTGTTGTGAAAGGAAGAGCAGAGCCTGCAGAATGCCATAGCTCCACCGTCTTCTTCCAGGCTCATGTTCTGGTGATACAAAAAATATATCATTAAAGATTAACTGAGTGGGCAACTATGAAAAGCGAGGTGTTCAAACATTAAGAAAACCATAGTGAGAAAGTGGTGTTAGACTTTCATAACTGTATTACAAAGTGAAGCAAACAAAACTTGTATGCTTGAGGAGAGTGCTTTAATGTGAAGAGACACTGCCTTTAGCTGAGTGATGCTCAAGTCTGCTTGGGAAGACAAAAAACCCTCAGGTGTGCAAGAATGAAAAATTAAGAGTGTGTGTGGCTGTAATAAGTTTTTGCTGCAGCTGAGTAGTTGTAATAGAGTATCATGAAGTAGAAAACGGAGAAAGTGCTACATATTTTAGACCAGGATGGGAGAATAGTGCAATATTTATTAGAGGCTGGACGCTGGACCTATTTAGAAAAAAAAGAAAAGCTCTCCTTGGAATTTGTTTGACATCTGCCTGGTAGCTGGATCTGTTCCTGCTTTAACAGCCCACACAGAGTGACACTCTGCAAACACAACATTGTCACCTGAACAATTCACTCAACAGCTCGCTGTGCTGTCAATCAGAGCAGACTCATTTCTCTTCTAAAAAATTTTTTTTTATACCCCCTCATTTTTTTTCTTTTGTCTCCAAGCCTTTGTTGATGTTGACAGCTCATCCTTTGGCCATCATTCATCCTGGCTACTGCAAACTTTGGAGAAAATAAAAACCCTGCTCCCCTAATCAGATTAGAGGGCCTGCAAATTGAATTCAGCCCCTCTCAGTGTCCCCTCAGCTGGCTGTCATTAGGAGCAAAGGCTGGCCCTTGGCGGAGGTCCAAACACCAGCTAACTGAATTTGAGATGCTGGAGTCTTGACAGGCCAACGAAGGTAATTGAAGAGCTGTGGGGATCTTGTAAAATTTCAGGCAGTGGGGATTACACTGGGGGGATCTTTGGGACCCATCTGTAAAAAGGGACAGGGCACTGAAAAGCAGCTCTTTTCATTGTTAAGACTGGCACAGATGAATAGAGGAAAAATATTGAAATGCAAAAATGAGGTTTTCAACATACTGACTTCTTTGCCCCCTTCTCCGCCTCTGTCTTGACTGAATGCCCAAATCCAAATATCATTGATTGATTGTAGTTCAGAAGTGTCCAGAGGCCTCGGGCATTGTGTAAACATGCTGAATTCGTAAATGCTGTGTTTGAATAATGTTAGTTCTTAAAATATTAAGAACCAAAAAGCAAGCCTACAAACTCATGTTTGGCTTTATTTGCTGGAGTATCTTATCCTGGAGTCCTATTAACTCTTCCCTCTGTATATCTTAGCCTTTCAGTTCAAGTCGTCTTCCTTCAGCTGGGACCAGCTATCTCCCAGCAAAACTCTGTGTTGTCTTGGTCGCTGATGTCTTTCCTGCCATCACAATTTACTAAATATACCAAGGCAGAGGGAAACTCTTTTTAGCTAGTGTTCCAGCACTTGTAAATACTTAGCTTGGTAAAAATGTTTTGGGTTTTGTTCACATGCWAAGAGGTTCTGATGGGGAAAACATTAATGTTCTGGTCTGTCAATACTTGTGGATTTGGGGTGCTTTTAGCGTATTGTCCCACCAGAGGATAGACACCCCAGCTCCTGTAGATAGGCCAGTGAAATACATACATTGAAATTATGAGTTAGCAGTGAGAAATAATGCTGCTACACCAGGCTGCAATAGTTGCGGCAGACAGGTCTTTATAAAGGAGCCTCTGGGAGACCTGATTCAAGCCCTGAGAAAGCAAGACTGACTTCAGAAGAGTAAAGCTAGACCTAACTGGGCTCCTGAGCCTTTTTGTCATCTAGATGCAGCATGCAGAGCAYGGAAGAGAAGAATCCTGTTGTAAAGAATCCCAGGTCTTTTTAAAAAGATCTAAATTCCTGCTGAAACGTATAGGTGGACCTGCCCTGAGCACAACAAAAGTAGCACAAAGTGTGGAAGCGGATGCCCTCCCTATCTGTGCAGCTTCCCCTTCCACAGAGGAGCAGACTGATCTGATTGCGTGTACCTTTGATCTGTTTGGTATCACTTCAGTTATTGATATCTTAATTGCATCCTTGCTTAAAAGTCATAATGTTCATAGCTTTTAAAAGTCCCTCTCTTTCCCTCTGTCCCATCCCCCAAGAGAAAGATGTTTTGCAAAAGAAAACTCTGTTTCTAGGACTCCAGGGCTGACACGCTCTCAGGACACTTCATCTGTTTCTCAGCCCAAGCCCAGCTCTATGCCAGCTACGCAATTTCAGCTGAGCTGCTGGTGCATATTTGGTCTCTCACCATTTAGCATTGTTATCAGCTGCTTCAGCCTCCCATCCATCATTCAAAGTACAGTTTAGGAAACCAGAATAACACAACATACATTATAGGCAGTCTTCAGCTTCTGTAGACTTCCATAGCCCTAGGGAAGGCAAAGGAACCATGCTGATTTAAAAAAAAAAAAAAAAAAAAAATCTAAGATCTTGTTCTGTTCATGCGGCAGCAGTACTGTAAGTAGGACCAGAAGTGTAACATTGCTGAAATTGTTGACCAAGGTCCAACTCTCAGTTGCCCATAACTTTGCCAGGTTATATCCCCTTCCAGTACTAAATGTTTGCTTTGGACTGGCTTAATATGATAATAGGGGTTCTAAAACTTTTAGCTCTTCTGATCATCTGTGTGGAAGGCTGCATGATGCCACATGATATTCCCAATGTGCGCTTCCTCAGCTCTCCCTGTGGTTTATAAGAACTTAGCAATGTTCTACTGATGGCTGCTGCGTAGCTGGACATGTACCCTATGTACTGAATGAGCTCTGTGCAAGTGCACAGAGTTAAAGACCGTGTAACGTACTCACACCCATGGGCTCATCTAAGGGTCGCAGGGTAGCCATGGTTCTGGCGCTTCCCAACTTGTGAATGCTTAACTCCATGATCCTCCTTATATGTCTGTTCCTTTCTATTTTTTAACTTTAGGATATGGGGTAATCTGTCATATTGAGGTGCTGAAGGGAAGAAAGAAACATGGTGGCTATCAGTCAGAGAAGGTAACTCTAAATAAAAACAATTGGAAGTGCTGAAGTTTGCTCTCTTTCTATAGGGAAAATGAGTCTTTCTGGAACATCTGCATCTATTGTAGGACATCTGAATGTTCTAGGTAAAAATCAAGGTTTCTGGTTAGATTTTTATTCTATTTTAAATTTTGAATTTATTCTCTGATAGAGTAATTAAGAATATAAAGTCTGGCTTTTTTTGGCAGGGATGGTGTGGAAAACCTGTGGCTCTTTGCCATGGGTTTTGCTTTGGGGAAAACATCTTTAACATGGTATATTCAGAAGCCATATGACCTTCATCAGTAGTAGAAACCAACAAGGGGCATTTTGGTCAGCTTTTAATGACGTGACAGGACAGAGAAGTCAAGTCTTCAGAGCTTAATCATCTGCCACTGTGAATCATTGGGTTATGTGGAAGCTGAATTCTGCTAGACATCTTCAGTACAGATACAGAAGTCTCTAGATAGTCCCAGAAACTCATTGATTCCTCTTTGTTCTGATAGATCAGAAATCACTTCAGGATGACCATAAAGGTCTCAAAGTAAGTTCAGGTAATCCTTTCTGGTGAAGGACAGCTGTGTCCTTAAATTTACCAAACTTGAAAGCCTGAGGTATAGCATTGTACTGAGTGCTTTTCAATACTCAAATATGAGGATTTGCTCCCAAATAGCAACATGCAATAACATCCCAGAGCTTATCCCTGTACTTGAATGCACTGTATTTAAAAAAAAAAAAAAAGAAGAAGAAAATACGGCTTTTAAATCCTCTAGTGCTCAGACTCAAATGAGAGACTTCCGATAAACTAAATATGGTTAGAGTACCCTTTTGTGCTGTTGAGGCCAGACTGTGTGACTTCAAACTATCAAATTGCCTACCTCCATGCTCTGCATAACACTGCCTTCTGTAGATTGCACTCTACATCTAGATGAGCACTGTTTATCTATTGCACCATGTAATTCATACTTCCTTAGAAGAAAATCTTTCAATCATTATTAAAGTTTTATGTAATAGGCTGCCATATAACTGTAAATATTATTTGGGAAGATCAGTACTCACGGGATAGAGCAAAAGAGCAATTTTTTTCTTAAACATCAATATATTTCCCTTTCAACCTTCTCCAGCCTCCTACATTTAGGTCTGCAAAAAGCAACAGCCCTTTGAATGATATGAAGCTATCTCTACCCACTCCATCCATTACTACCACAAAAACAAACAAACAAACAAAACCCCCAAAAAACCCAAACCACTTTCTAAGGTGAAACTGTTGATCAGTAATGGCCAAACTTGAAAAGGGTGCACGGATGTAAAGGAACTCTGGGAGGATTATGGCTTGGGTGCAGTTGCAGTGCCCCTATGGAGCAAAGGGCTTCTGCTAAGCAGAACACAAATGTGGTACCTGGCTGCCCCCAGTGCCTCTTGGCCAATTGACATACATATACACCAACTGGCATATATTTGGGTTGGTTTTTTTCTTTGGACTGGTTGTGATGTGTGAGATCTCTAGCTCAGGAGAGGTGAGTGCAGAGGGTTTGGGTATTTTTGTGCTTCTGACTCTGCTTGTGAAGCTGCTTGTTGTCCTGAAGTGCTCCTTCTTCTCTAAGATGTACTCCAAAAAGAGACTTGTCAGGAAGCTAATCTGTCATGAAACTACCTCTTCAGCAAAAGCTACCCTAAAAAGGAAACCAAAAGTCACTTCTTCAAGGGTTGTCCTTGTTTTCTAATCCATCTTCAAGTTTGCACCTTCTGCCTGCATTTTTCATCTTCTAAAACTTGAGGGATACCTCATCTCATTATACTACATTTCTAATAGGCGACCTCTCCAAAGTGGCCTTGTGTGTGTTTGCTGTACAGCTGAGAGTGAGGCCTCACTTTGTGTAATGGTTTAATTATAATGTCAATGTGGATTCATTAGCATGACAGCTGTCACTGTAAATGGGTGAGCGGGGAGGCTTTTGGACCCCCTGGGGTCAGGGTAATTGATGTAGTGAACAGAAACTGTATTCACTGAACAATGGGATGGGTCTCCATTCTGACCCGGGAAGGGCAATCAGTGTAAGCAGGGAATCGATAGCAGCTGAATTTTCATCTGTGATCAGATTGATTCAACCATGTTAACCTCCATGTGCAGATTATGTTCTGCTGGAGCCTGGGTGACTCTAGCACACCCCGAAGGAGGACGGGCAAATGCTGATGCTTTCATTTTTAATATAAATCTTGAGCAGACACAAGAGCAGCTGCAGTTTTGCTCCATGACTCTGATCAGAGGAAAAGAGGATCTGCCCAAACATCTGGAGGCAGTTCTTTATGTTTGTTTTGCCATTGCTTCCCCAGCTCTTACTCTTCTTGACATCTATTCCACAGCTAGTCTTCCCTTGCCAAGCCTGCCTTTGGAAAATGAGCTTATAGCAYGGTATTGCTCATTTTCCTTAAAGGATTTTGCCCCATGGAGTAGCACAGTATTCATGCTGCCTTTATGGGAGTCCTGGTAAAGGTTTGTGCTCTTTGATATCTACTACAGGTTTGTTCCTCTGCAGGTCCATCACAGATCTTCTGTTGATGTTTCTCCAAATGGAGTTTGTCTCATGCTGACAATTGCTTCCTGTAATATTTGCTCATCTACTTGTTCTTGTCTTTTCGGTGTTACTTGTACATTTGACCAAATGTATAAGCAAAGAAACATCGTTGGAGACTGCAAGGCTTAAGAAAAATAAGGTGTTACTATAGAATCTGTAGGTGTGTTCTGTAATATTTGTAAGATAACCTGAATGCTAAATTCACTCCTCTAACAATGGAAAGCATTGTTTGGGTCAGGTAAAAATAAGTTGAAGCGAAGAAATTGAATAAATTATACTTAAAGGCTGCAGTGACATCACTGTTCTGAGGTATCTTTTCTTCCTTCCTTGACAGGGCAAGAAGTGCTCACCACCTTTCCTTCTTTCACTGAGAACAGGGAGAGGTGTAGAGAGACTTTATTTTGTCTTTCTTACAAAAAAAAAAAAACCAAAACAAAAACATAATTTTGCATGAAAATGGAATGTTCTTGTTTGAAATCATGCTGAATAATAAAAGTTAGCAGATGCATGGCAAGACTTTTAAACAGCTGACAGTCTCTTTTGCCCTCCAGCAGCCACGGCTCTTCCCACAGCAGGGAAGCCGTGTGCATTTGGGGGAAAAGCACACTCCAGCATGCATGATTCATCGCCATAGCTGTGTGCCGGTTCTGCTTATAGTCAAACTTGAGTTTTGGTCTCCTAAGGCTGACCCTTCCACAACTAGTCGGAAGCCTAATGTTGGAGAGCTCTGCCCCTCGCTGCTCCCTGCCTCCTCCAGTGCTCTGGAGCCTGGGAGACTGAGACGTGCTTAAAGGTAGCTCAGACTATATGTCTGGAAATACAGAACACAAATGATGGGTGTAGGAGAACTGTCTGGATGAAGAGAGGAAGCCCAAATACTTGGGGATACAAGTAGACAACTAACACCAGTACTGGGGAGGGCTGGTTGAAGTAGAAACTCTGAGGCCAGCAAAGCAGAGCGCAAAAGGACTTGCTAACACTTAATGGACTTTAAAGTGCATAATGAGATGGGGAGGGGAGCATGTATGCTAGGGTGTGCTGAATGACCACTGTGTCACTGACTCTTCTCTCACACTTAAGGTTACTGCAACTACCAACTAGTCCAAGGCCCTTGCTCTTGGAGGAACATCGCTCAGCTCCCTTGGTGGGGATCACACACTCCATGCAGTGCAGGGCTGCAAAACAGAGCAAAGCAGGGAGGAGAGATTTGTTGTTAGGGGCTTCTATAGAGCCCTTCCAGCAACCTGCTTCTAAACACACCTGAGAGCAGGACTTGCATGAGGAATCAATATACTTAAAAGAAACACTTTTCCTCTGTTAAAAATAAATTACAAGAAACTCTAACATCTTGAAATAATCTTAATTTTGTACCTTTGGCATTTTCAGGGTATCTTTATAATTTCGTAGTCTGAAGAAGCTCTAGTATTGCTGGATGCCGAGACATATAGCGCACAGCTCTTTCTTTGCCCTCTTTGAATGTTGTCACCGTGTGCCAAGATCTTTCTGCTCTGCAGGGACATGAGGAGTTTTGATTAGGGGATGCTGACATCTGGAGAGAGGACAGCAGAGTTCTTCCTCCCCGTAGCCCACCAGACAAAGGTGGGATTGTTGAATACCACAGTTCCCCTTTCCGCCTGTCACACTACTGCTGTTAAGCCTGTACATCTAAGTACAACTGTTTATAACAAAAGAAAGGCTGTACAAAAAATTCCCCTCCCAAAGTTGGGATTGTATGTTGCTTGACAAAAGTCACTGAGAAGGGCCAAAAAAAACCCCAGAGCCTCTCCTACCTCGGGATGCTTAACTTTTCAGGGGATGGGAGGGAAAATGGATTGTCTGAGGTAACCAAGTATTGAAAGGTGAAAAAACAGTCCCAAACCAAAAATCAGCAAACACCTTTTCCAAACACTGGGAAGAAGTGACACTGCAGTTAATTTGCTACAGAGTAAGGGGAACCACTGCAATAAATGAAGATCCCCAAGCATGCACAGRGGCTGGGGCTGTGCAGAGTTAATCCAGTGGTCGGGGGATCATTGCTCTGTTAAAAGGAAGTGACTTCCATGATGAAGCCAGACTTGTATAAGTCATCAAAAGGGCATTCTCTGTGCCTTTTCCACCAAAGGTAGCAACCTGCTTGGGTTTAACACTGTACCTTGGAAACTCWTGTTTAAGATGGATATAGTGGATATCAACCTGCATCGAGTTAAAATATAAAAGAAAATTATTAATATTGATAAAGGATAGAGAAAGCAGGGAGAGGGGAGAGGGCACAATTGTATTGACTCCTGAGGAGGCTCATGTATGCACGTGCACATGGTGTCGCCTCTGTTGGTTACATAAGTGCTTTTAAAATAATGAAATTACTTCCATCAGAAGGAGAGAGATGCTTGCATGATATGGGTTTTGGGGAGGAGGGAGGGAGAGTAGGAAGGTTTGCTTTTGTGATTTAAAAATATCTATGGCTGTATTTATACCAGCCAGGGAAGCTGTGTTGCCAAGTCTTTTAAGGCTTACAGAGGAAATGCAACATAAAGCAAGAAAAATATCTGTGGAAGCACTTTAGAATGAGCTCCAGAGGAAAAAAAAGAAGGGGGGAAAAAAAAAATTCCAAATGCTGCATACTGTGTGGTCTCTAGAGTACTGCTTTGAGGGAAGGAAGAAGAAAGGCTGTATAAAATAAAAATGTACATACATACGCCTCCTGGTACACTGGCCTGAAGGTTGTGACTAAAAACAAGAGACTTTTGAACTTTTCATTTTATTTGTTTCTGGAAAGAAGGAAGAAGCTCTGCTGCAATAACCCTCTTCCTATGTTTCTGTTCTGAATAGTGTCAGGATTAAAGAGAGCATATAGCAGGAGGAGCTGTTTCATTTGGGGAAGAAAGGGGAGGAAGGGAGAACCCTCCTGTGAATAATTTCCCATTCAATTAGTGGTTGCTGAGTAAGGTACTAAGAAGCCTGGGGACAGGTGCAATGGCTTTCGTGTTGAATGGCTCAGCTAGAGCCCTCACATAAGTAGAGGTGATAGAAGCAGCCCAGACTTGGGCTAGGGAGGTTTACAAGTTAACTATACACCTGGTAGCATGAGTACCGAGGAGAGAAAGCAGCRGTGCGCTTAGTGTAGTTGCCTCCAGCTTCCAAGTATCAGTCTGGGAAATGGAGGGCCACACAGCCAGGTAGAGACCCATGTGCTCTGTGTGACTGTGCACCATAATGGGGGAAAGTCCCTCCAACAGCCCTCCTGCCTTTTCCCATCTCCACTAAACCCTTTTGTGATTCATAACCACTTTCTTCTGCAGGTTTTGGTACCAATCCAGGGAATCGTCTGGCTATGGATGAGCAGTATTGTATTTCGCTGGGTACCCCGACAGTAGATGCTTGTTTTTGAGRACAGTGACCATCTCAACCAGTTAAGAACAACTGGGCAAGTGAAACTTCTGTGCTAGAGTATCCTAACTAAAACATTTTTTCCTCCACAATGGAATAAGGTACCATCTCTAATAACTAGATGTGGGCACAAAGTATTTTTGTAGCCTCCTAAGAAACTGTAGTGGGACAATTATTTCTTTAATGACACGTGCTTGTATATGAATTTGCACTGCAGAAAAGAAATAATATCAAGTGAGTTTTTCCTCAGCTTACAATCATTCATRGACTAGCACCTCTCTTCTCATCTTCTGTGCGCTAGCTATCAGCAATAGAGCCTGCCACAGCTGACAGCTAAAGGAGCTGCTGCGTAGCTGCAGTGCTAGCAGCTCGCATTTGGCACTTGCTATCCAGGGTTCTGCCGTGCTGCCGATCCATCGGAAAGGTTAATGTGAGCCTCAAAAGCATGCCTGGCAAACCAGTCCTGTGGACTGACCACCTTAGTCCTACTGCTTCAGTGTTTGAATACTAAGTGGAACGTACAGCTGACAGATTTATTTTGCGATCCTTTTTCTTCTGACAGAAGCTGTGGACAGAAGCTGTACGTGACCTTTTTTCTACATAAAGTGTCTAGGAAAATGCATTTCCAGTGGTAAGATGGCCAATGTAATTGCACATGAGGCATAGTCATTTTAGGAAGAAATTCTAATTAAAAAAAAAAGGATGTTATTCAAGTAACTGCTGAACAGTACAAAAAATAAACTGACCTTCCTTTCTATTCAGGCTTCTTCTGACACTGTGACCCTTATGTAAGGGACTCTTGCATCAGCAAAATCTGTGTTACATCAATATGTCGCAGTCTCCCTGCCCAAGGATCTGGAGATGACATATGTAACCATATCTAACCTTACTCAGAGCTGGTGTAGACTCTCTGTTAAAAATAAAGCTAAGACCTTCTCTCCTAAAGGCCTTCATTCTTCCTTAAGAGTCCTGTTTTCATTTCGCCCTTTCTCCTGCGACTGCTAGGCAATCTCCCTGAAATCCTGGGGACTGTCAAGAGAAATGATGACATGTCTTCTCTTGCAAGTAGACCAGAAGTCTGCAGTGGCAGAGTCAGAGCTGATTGCCTATCTTATCTCAAGTCGCTAGTCTCTAATTCAGGCTTTTGCAAACAACTACCAGTCCTGTTTTTTTCTGGAGCTACAGGTTAGTGTTTAATGTACTACTTTTCTGGGACTTTGCCTATCAAGTCTGAGGAAAAGCCTTTTGCCTTTTTGATCCCAGCTGGGAAGGGACTCAAATCAAAATTCAAGGTCCAGAGAGCCCGGAAGGTGAGAGGGTGAAGGACAGGGAACATAGTCTGTCACTCAGGACCTCTTTCAGTGGTTCAGTAACCACCCCTGAAGCATAACAGCCCATGATTTATCAAATAGCAGATAAAATTCAAATCAAACAGAATTATGTTAAATTAACTTGGGAGGTTCACTTTGTCTTTGACCAGTGAGCTGGTAGTGATTATTTTAAAAMGTGTTTATTTTTCTGACATATAAATGTTGAAGTGAGATCCATGCAAAAAAAAGAACCATACTATTAAAGAAAGTCGTCCTTTGGCATTAACCAACTTTCCTCCATCATTGTGTTATGAAAGAGGTTTCAGAGCAGTCCAGTATCAAGACCTATCCATCCTCCATGACCCATAGGCCACCCCCCAAGGATGACAAGCAAATAGTGTCTGTCTGCATGACAGAGTACCACCTTGCAGACATTCAGAGAGTTTAATTCAGCATTACATCTTTTCGATGCCACAGGATGAGCAAATTGCTCTAAAACTTGTAAGAGCTAAGCGTAGCTTGCATGGTCTCATTTTCAGAAATTCATGGTTATGGGTTTAGACTTCTTGGTGTGGTCACAGTCTGGCTGCTTACAGAAAATGGTGTGATCAGCTGCCTTTTTTGATAGGATCTACCTGAAACGTAGAGGCTGGTATGAAACAACACGCTGTATGGTTGTCTACAAACCCATTGTATGAACCTGTGGGCTGCAAGGCTAACTTTGGCCCAGTGCGTCTTGGTATCTACTTCTTACTTAAAAGGAACAGTACCTCCTTAGAAAAAGGCAGCAGGGGGGAACTGCTGGTGGAGAGTGGAATAATTTTGCTTACCAGGAGGTSATCACAGACATTTCCTGCTGCCGGTCCTAGATTATTTCCTTATGTGGTAGTTCAAAGATGCCATGAAAATGGTAAACCAGCATGAGCAGTCTGGTTAGCATGATGAGCAAACTTCCCTGTGCGTGTTGGTAGGAAGAATGCTCTAACCTCTCTGAGTGATGAATCTCGGACACGTGCATCCATGCTGCTATAGTCAGCACAGTGTTGTGGCAGCTTACTTTGTTCTGCCTTGCTCATGCACCAGTCCAGCTCCCATACATGCTGAAATCAAGCGATGCGGTGTTTTTTTCTGAAAGAGACATAATTATAAAATCTGCTCTCTCCAGCTTGTTAGACTCAGGCTTGATCGTGAAGTCTAGAATAGAATAAAATATTTTCGGTTGGAAGGGACAATGATCATCTAGTCCAACTGCCTGACCACTCAAAGTTAAAGCATGTGGCACGACATCTAACATCACGGTAGGTTTTTTTCATACTAGTTACTGCAGAATACTGCAATCGACACATTCCCTAAAAGAAGTTCCACTGCAGAATGAAAAACATCACGTTACAAAGTTTGAATAGAAAATTTCTCCAATGCCAATGCAGGTATACATTTAGATAAGCTAGGCTGCACCTATGTTAGCATATCAGTGTAGGGCAGGAGCACTTTTGAAGTCCATCTCCCACACRTCCCCACTTAGCATGCTTTGGTTTGTGTTGTGGGGCAGTTCTGGAGGTCACAGACTGTGTTTCTTCTGGATGGACTGAAAGCAGAAGATGTGTGCCTGATGCGCTCCAGCTAAGGGGTGCTAAGTCTGGGGGAACTAGGCAAGAGCCAGGCTGAAGCACCCCCTAAGCCGCACCCAGTGTGGAAACTGAGTTCTCACCACCACTTGCTTTGCTCTACAGATCCCCTCCTACTGCAGTGTTATGGCTTGCTAATGCAGACCTGGCCTTGATTTTCTCTAAGATTTTAACTTCTGGTGCATGTTCTTTTCACTTGCTTCCATTTTATTGCTTCAGTAATTTCACAGATCATTGAAACTTGTCTATCTCAATCCGTGGGTTGTTTTTGGTTGGTTGGTTTAGGCTTTCAGTGGCTTCTGGGGTTTGGCTGTTTTTTCTTTACCATACTTTTACCAGAAACTGGACATCATCTACAGCTTGTTTTGGAAGCTTATCAATCTGCTGCTTCTACCATGTTCCAAACACTTTAATAGCTGTTTCTATATTGTAGTATATGTTAATCAGTCAAATCTGCTCTCCGTATCTAGCACAACATTTTTGTCTGCAGGCTTATCACGTGCCCAATTGCGCAGAAAGCTTGCTCAAGGCATAATCTCTGGTCAGGCAAAGCCACAAAGCAACTTAATGGTACATTTATCTGCTGATTTTTTTAGTTCATATAGAAAAAGCAAGGCCTGGTGGCTCTTACGCACAGCCTGGTTTTGTAACACTAATACTATCAGTTTTGTGGCTTCTGAGGAAAGCTGTACTGTGATCTCAATTAAATACATTTTCTGCTTAATGCCAGACTTAAAGCTCATAATGATGCGTAACATAAGATTTATTGCTGTGTTTGCAGCATTATTTGATTTATTGTGATTTTACCGTGTTGCTCGCTAATTCGGTATTGGTGTATGCATAACGGGTGGGGTTTTCAGTAGGGACCACTATTAACCTAACCCTTTTTCTGTTGAAGCTTATGGAGGCTTAAATCTGCTCTTAATAAAGTGGATGAGTCTCACTACTGATGATGAGGAAAGAGTCTTACCAACAGTCATCACTTCCTCAAAATCTTTCTTGTTATAAATATAGATTCATCCTGTTCTCAGCCCCCAAAAAAGTATGGCCAGCCTTCTGTCCCTGTATTGACCTACTTCGTAGCTACTACCTGTGTGTGCTGCTGTGGTACAAATAATTAACACTTCACACATATGTAGTTCTAGCTGTTTTATTTCAAGCAAATAAGCTAAAGCCTACAACGTTTGGCTTGAATGCTGTTTTGCCAGTGCTGGCGTATGTGCAATATTTTACAAGCATGCTACTAATCAACTTGCCCTCTGATTTATGTTTCATTATCGAGAGAGCTGAAACTGTTTAGATAATTCATGAGCAAGATACTGATGCTTTCTGTTAGGGAAATAAAAAAAAGCAAGATCTATCAGCATGTAATATGACCGTGAAATTAAGCACAGCCACAGCATCCCAAACCAGACCAACTGAATCATTGCAAAAAATGCATTCGAAACCAGCCTTTTGCTTCCAATTCCTGCGGTCCATCAGGGAAGCTTTCAGCCACTCTCTGGTAACAATAGCTTTGACTCCTCACAAACTGGTGGGGAGAAGAAGAGGAAGCCTTTGCGTTTTCACAGTGTTGAGACAAAAGAAACATGAATTCTTGTAAGCGAAATTAGCTCTTGAGCCCTGAGCTGTCCCAGGATGGATTTTGCCTAGGCTCTCTTGCGATCATAGCACACCATCCTTACCGCACACCGCCATGTGACTGCTGTGCAAAGCACGTTCCCACCATAACACTAAATTTTGTGTTTTATGACAACACCTACTAAGCTCGGAGAGGCACCGACTTGTGCCTGAAGCGCGAGCAGCTAATTTCTTGGCCTCCGCGGTGAGCCAAAGCCGATCGGTGCCTTGGATGAGCAGTCCCCGGACCAGGAAGATCAGCACTTGCGACCACTCTGCCTGGCCGCTGATGACAGGCGCCTGTCGCTCAGAGGGCAGATAACATGACGGGGATGACAGCTCGGTGTCCCCCCTCTGAGCCAGCGGTGCCCTGGGGGCCGGTTGTATGGTATCTCTTGCCCCAGTCTCCTCTGGCACGGCTGTGCAGGGAGGCTGCCAAGCCCGACTGTGGGATCAGATGACTGGGACGTTTCCCTCCTCCTTCCAGGCAAAGGGAAAAACATTGCTGACTTGTTTGGGTAGTCCCGCTTGTACCCAAACTGTTACTCTTACTGGCAGGATCCCTTAAGCGACCTGGTTGTCTTTATAATGACCTTATTTGTTGGATGACATGTTGTGCTTGCTTAAGGACCTAAGCTAGTTCATGTTTTGGTCAGCTGGAATACAGGTCTTGATCCAGCCCCTAATGGTAAAAGGAGCATTGATGTTTTCAGGCTAAGACCTTGAGATATCAGAGATTTTAGTACCAGTGTGACACAGGCTATCCTGATTGCACTTTCCCTCTTCAAAAAAACCCAAACTCTTCAATTTTCTCTGTCTTGTTCTGTTTACCAGAATACCTGAATGCTTCCTCATGCTCTCAACTGTCATCTTATAGATGCTAATACAGTAGTTATTCAAAGAATTTCACTGGTTCATTTGTTAAACTTCAAAATTTTTGCTGGAGTACAGAAGAGTCAAGGTGTATATCTTGGATGCTGTACATAGGTGACTGAAAATGGATCAGCTAAAGTCTTGCTATGATATATTGAACCTTTGGGACCTCGTTAGATGAGCTTGGGTTGAAGAATATGGTCAAGGTGTCTTTGCACCATTACAAAGAATGTATTTAATGCCCGGTGTCTTGACAACTTGCTCTTCAGAGTAAAATTCCTGCCACTTAAATAATCAAGAACAACTCCAAATGCACACTGATCTGAAGACAAATGATCCTTGAAATCGCTGTGTGTGAGAAATATCACAGCATGTGATACAGTCGAGCACTGAAGTCAACAGCCACCATGTGCTTAAATAACTCAGAGGATGATATGCAAATTCAAGCTAAATGAGTAAAGACATGGAAAGATACGTTGTCACTAGGAGAATAGTAACTTGGAAATCTGTGGGAAAGTGCAGGGTTGCACTAGCTCACTTTTATTGCATGTTTCTGATGGAATTTCTTTTGGCTCAGAAGCAATTAATTCAAATGTAAAACTAAAATCTGACAACTTGTTATAGAAAATTCACCCTATGCATTCACTCTCCCATGTTTTCTTACCTTTCCTGAGGACTGGACAAGCTATACTAGCAGATGCTAGCAAATCAGGAGAAATCCCAGTGCCAGACAATTCAAAATACTAGAAATGTTGGTTATAAGCACTTTGGTGATACAAATATACAGGTCAACGTACAGCCAAGCTGCAGATTTATCTGCACTGTTACAGAGACTGGAGTTAAGCTGTAAAGGTGATGAGGACATTGAAGGGGTTCTGCCCTCATGTAACCCTCTGCTCTTTAGATGATGGTGCTGTGTTGTGCTGGAGGTGTGAAGAAAACCGAGCCTGCCTGATGGGGTTTGGATGTGGGTTGCTGAGACAAAGGCCCAGAGAGTGTGGAGGAGGACCTGGGATCTAGTGCTTTGCTTTCAAGCTTGGCTGTAGGAGACAAAACCACAGGTTTTGAAGGTGGGTGCAAGGGTAAACACTTCAAGACCTGCTTCTTCTCATGGTGGAGTCAGTTACTGTGCTCTGGGTGATGTGGTATACTTTCCTCGCTCAGTATAAGGAAAGTTCAGGCTGCTATAACAACACAGGTAGGTAGTCAGTTCCAGTTACTGCACATGTAACTAGCTGAGGTCTGCAGCTTTCCAGCCCAAAACACGTAGCTCCTTACATCACTTGGTGCATTACGATCCTTCTGACCTTACCAGCCTGTGCAGTCCCTTTGGTGAGTACGTCTGCATTTTTCATCCCTTTCCTTCCAGCTAAAAACAACTTGAAAATATTTCAGCACTTCCTCCTCCGCAGTGAGAATTTGGCCGGGGTCTCTCTGGGAATAACTATCAGCCACTTGCAAAAGAGCCCAACCTTTCCGAGCCTGCCTGTGAGCCAAAGCTTTTATCGGGGAAAGTTTCATTCTCTGTAGCTCTGCCATCACTCCTTTTCCCTCCTGTTGCCTGTGCTGGGCTAGATGGTGTGATTTAGGACTGACGCCTGGGAAGGTTGGGGTGAAGGCATCTTCCCTGAGGGAGGTGGGCAGGGGACAGCCTGGGTATGCTTTCTATTCACGTGCTGAAAGGACGTGCTGGAGAAATACAGCCAGGAGCTTGGAAGAGGAGGGGTATCTTTATCTCTGTGCTCCCAGCTATCGAGGAGGACGACTGCCGCCCTGTCGGGGCTGTGCGGGTCGCCTGCCCCTTCTTCCCCAGACTTCAGCTCCCCCCTCCCCAAAACTCATCTTCAAAGTCCTTTGTCCAGTTGAGCAGAGAAAGCCGTAAATCTGTACCCTTGTTTAGTGTGGCATGTACTCTGCCTCTAATCCAATTTCCCTTCTGTTTGTTCTCTGTACAGCCTCATTCGGCCTGACAGCTATTTAATAAACCTATTTGCTTTTCTTTGACATGAGGCAGAAGTGGTGGGTGTTGAAGAGCCATAAGGCCCTAGTGGACAATGAAACCCTTTCCCACTCAACACTCTTCCAGCTCAGCACAGATAAATTGTGTAGAACTGGGAAATTAACCCATCCTATCTTAAAAAAAAAAAAAANAAAAAAAAAAAAAAAAAAAAAAAAAAAGAAAGAAAGAAAAAGAAGGTGGCATTCACAGGCTGGTCCACAATTGATTCAGGTTGGTTGCTTCCTCCTCCTAAATAAGAAATCCTCTCTCTGTCTGTCGGTGCGGATGAACAAGGTTGTAAGATGATTGAAGATGATAATTTATGCACCTTTTGCCTCTGTCACCTACAAGAAAGCAAGACATCCAGGAACATTTGCACTTTAAAAAACATCCCACCTAAGGTATGAAGGAACAAAACTACTCTGAGAAGTTTAGAGAAACTAAGCTGTTAATTTACCCACTAGGAAGATATATTACAAAACGTCCAGCTTAGAAACCTTTCCATTTGGTTTTCATGTATCATTTGTGTGCTCACCTTTCTCTGCACACTCCTCCCTCACAGTAATGTTAGCATGTGGAGCACTGCAGCAGATATCTTTCATGCAGACTCAATTTGCATGCACACCCTCCCCTTAGGGAAGGGAGGAGAAAAGGTACTTGGACCTTTTATGTGGCAAAGCTGGAAGACACACAGACTATGCTGTGGTGAAGATAATAAAAGATTAATATTTAGCTATATACCTACATTTAGGAATGAGAAGGATTTTTCTTTTGATGAACTAAAAAAAAAAACAAACCATACTGAAAGTTTTAGCTTACTAACACTCTGCATATTAACTGAGGCTTTCTTGGTCTTTATCTCTTTTAATGATCTGGCATATATATATGTATGAAGTTCAAATGCCAACCACCTAAATTCCAGGGCAATGGAAAAAAACAAATGTGGATTTTGAGGTGGCTTTTCTTCTGGATCTTGAATATTATCTGGACTTAGTGATGACCAAATGACAGATTAAGCAAGTAGAATATTCCCTGCCAATTATTCCAGCTATTTAAAACTGGCTAGCTTTTCTTAAGTGGACTTCTGTATTGGTGCCTGTAGACCTTCATTTTGGAGCAGGGCCTTACTGAATTAGATGTTGTATAGAGACACAGTAAAAGGAGACCTTTCCCGAAGAAGCAATACAGAACATCCACAAGCATGCCATTCATGTGACAACCCAACCTGAAACCAGTATATGTTGTAGTCACAAGGTTATTAGGAATCTGAGTGATGTATGGTCTTAGTTACCATTTCCTTTTTTTGTTTTTCACATATAGCATCATTTCTGATAGGCAATGAGCAAATTAAACGTCCCTTCCCCATGTCTCTTTAAATTAACATAGCAGGTATTTTGATTTTTTTGATCTTTCCTTCAAAGTCACGTTTTCTMGTCTCTGTTTGCTCCCTCTATGCCCTCTTCTAGATTCCCCAGTCCACGTCTCTTCTTGCAGCAGACTACTGGCCCCCATACGGATTGCTGCTGGGGTAGCAGAGGAACGTGGTGGTCCAGAAAGAAGAAGGTGCCCYAGGAAAAGAGGATGCGTGGAAGGGTCTAGAGGCAGAAGAGGGTTTTAAGAGAATGACTTTCATTCAGCCCAGCTTTCCCCATCCTGGTCCCTGTTCTCCTTCCCTCAAGCTGTTTTGTAACTGTAAATGCATTTTGCCTGCCAGCTGAGAAGTCTTTACTTTTGCCTGAATACTGCACCTGATACCTAATGCAATACTCCAGTGGAGCACTATCAGGGGTACAGAGGGGCACAGTGACATATCAAACAGTCTACAGAGGCACGCATTGCTGCTTTCTGAGTAGTCGTGGTCAGCTGTAAGTCCCACCTCCTCTCCCATGAGGTTGCCCCAGCAGGTGTTTCCCATCCTGCACTTGCAACTTCAGTTCTTCCTGAGTGCAATGTAAATTGCCCTAYTGAGATGTCATAACATCCCCATCAATTTCAAGAAAAATACTTTTTTTAAGAGTTGAAATATTATAATCGTACTTGGCAAATGATACCGATAGGTATGTGTTCAAAGCAGCACCAATACTCTTCAATGGCATCATCCCCGATGCTTACTTTTTATAACTATTCTCAGTCCTCAGGAGGATTTGAAAAGACACCTGAGAAGTATTCACTTCCAAATCCACAACTACAATGACTCCAGGACACCATTTTTTTGGAAGTTGCTGACTTGCTTCATTTTTATTGCGAAGGAGGAAGGCCAGCACCAGCGGGAAGAGGTAGTGCTGCTCCCTGATGTCATGCGGGAGCTATATCAGCTGTGGCAGCACCTATCCGCAGCGAAAGGCCAAGTGGCAAGCTGAAATATGTTAGAGAAAAGACTTGCTGGCAGATTGATGGAGAACGCTGACATATTTCTGTAAACCACAATACAAAGGGAGTTAATCAAGATCAGGAGGAGTGTCCGTCTTCTTGAGAAGTCATTTCCCACCTCAATTAGCTGGTAGTTTAGGCAAACATACACAATGGTTAGCCCCCATCAGTCTGAGTGATGCTTTCTTGAGCAGCTCTTATGCTCCTGCCTTCGCTGAGTCTCTCCGTGATGGTGCTGCCGGCAACTGGTAGACTTTGTCAGCAAGCCAATAAATCTTTATTGACAGGCTTAGCTTCATGTTTGGCTCAAATAACGTCCCCTCTTAAGGCAGAGAGGAAGAGGAGGAAATATCCAGGCCCAGCATGCACAATGTCTATCAGAGGGTTGGCAGGAATTTAATTTCTCTTTGTTATATTGATTGTCACATTTTACGAGGGAGCCTGTGCGTGTCTCTGTTGCTGGATTGGTCTCGTTTGGGATGTGTTTTTTCCTCCCCCTGTTTGTATACTCTTTTGGTGTTTCCTCTCCTGGAGTGACCAACGTCCTAATTCTGCACTGAAGTCTATGTGAGCTCTTTGAAGAAAAGCAACATCTTGTACAAAACGATGACAAAAAATCCCCAAAACTAGTGATCAAGAGGGGAAAAATGAGCCTTCAGGCTTGTAAGCCTAAACAAAGGCAGGCAATAAACATGTGGTAGAAAGGGATGAGTTCTTTTAACCTTTTTACTGTAGACTCTGATATTATCCAGTATAGGTTACAGCCCTTTTGTTTTTCACTCTCTGGATTTGGCAGACCTCTGCTCCCAGGCTGCAGTAATGTGTTTTTTCCACTGTCTGTTCTCCAGTTTTTGGTGTCCCTCGGCATAATGAAACTCTGTGGATTTTCTTCCTGCCTGACAAATACCCTGTTATTGTTTTGGACCACACTGGAGGCTCTTCACAGTGAAAGATCTCAGTAGTAGCATGCGATACACTGACAAATTAAAGTAGCATGTCTCCAAGCCTAGTTTCTTTACCTTGCAAAGAGTAAATTGAACATTTTTTTTCTTCCCTTGGATCACCCTTTGATGTTCCAGAAATTAAACTAGAGCAAAATCATATTTTTCCTTCCTTGTCCATCCATAATGAGAATTCATCTAGCTGTGCTAGGTGAATGTTGCAGTTGGGCATAAAGGCTGAACTGGGTGCCAGCAGCAGGCACTGAGACTGATCCACTGATCCACCCATGTGGAAGGGGTGGTCTGAATTGCTCTTATCACCCTAGGTGAACTGAGGTGCTTTAATAATCCCAGGTCTAACTCAGGCACTATGGCAAGCAGCCTGCCCAAATAACTTATACAACTACTTTTTTTAATTGACAGACAGTCATCACATTAGGAACTGTAGAAAGTGGTATGAATTCAGTCAAAAGCTTCCTCTTTCCTACACCCTATATTCTGAGCTATTTCATTATCAGGTATAAGAGAGGAATTAGTAAAATCTCTCTGGTGGAAAACTAGCTTGTAAGATAACATGGTTTTGTGCTGGAGAAGGTGTTTGTGGGTCTGTTGTAGGAGAAGCTGGTGCCGATCTCTTACCTCTGCGTCAATGGGAAATGCTGCACAAGGAAAACATCAAGGTATTGCAAGGAACATGTGTTTTGCAAATGGGGATGTAGAAAAACACTGYTGTGGCTGTGACGGTATGATGTCTGTCCTTGTGACACGGATGGCTCTACAAGGGATGTCCTTGTGCATGTGTGTGGCCCCGTTGGAGGAGCAAAGGGGCAAAAAATCTCTTCTATCCTGCATATGGTGCCTTTTTCGTTGCAGACCATAAAMCAGGAATACCATCTTCTGGTGTTGGGCCCTTCTGGACGATGGATTTATACCCCTTGTTGAGCTTTTTTGGTAGCACCAAGAATGTTTTGGCCAGGTCAGTGCTCCTGTTGCTGCTGACAGACATAGGGGTCATGGAGGTGGTCTTGCAGTGAGCGATTCAGCCGTAGCGGTGCCTCATTAATTGCCACTGTTAAATAGGATCGGGGGCCTGGGAGTCTGCAGGCTTGGCTCTTCCCTTCTTTGCACCACACGGGTCAGGAGCCACTTCACTGCAGTTACTGGTGACACCAACATAACAGTCTCCCTGAGGGAAAATCGGGCCTCAAGTTTATTTTTCCTTAATGAAGTCTTGATTGCCAGGTCAGGGAATATTTTCCACCCCCAGCACCGGGGTGGCATGAGGCAGAGGGAGCGTGCCCCTCCRTCTGCCCGTCCACCCGAGGGAAGACACCGAAAACACCAAATTAATTCTGCCCGCCTGGAAGAGCAGTTCCCTGCCAATGAGATTAAAATATCACTGGCACTAGATGTTAGACCCAAGCGTATTTCTTTTCTGTCAGCAAAATATTCCCCTCTTGCCCTCTCTTATCTCCCGGCTTCTCCTCGTTCCAGCCCCAGTGCCTCGTTACTGCCGGGAGTGYGGCGGCCCAAGCCGAGCCACCTCCACGTTCCCCCATTCCGCCTCTGCCCCCCTTTCAGGAGGTCTCGACGCTAATTAAAAGCGTTATCACTTTGCAAAGGAGCGGCGTGGGGCTGTGAAGCCTCTGGCACGCCGCGGGGTAAAGCTGCAAGGCTGTGGTGGGTGCCAGCCACAGAGGACGCTGGCAGCACCCCGCTGCGCCTGCGCAGGTGGGAGAAACCCGGTCTGGGGCTGCAAGGCTGTGTGGAAACCACATGAAAATCGAAATAAGCTCCTTTTCTGCTCCCTTCGCGGGCTAGAGGCAGGAGAGCTGTTTTCTGGTACGCATCGAGGCCACCTCGTGCCTAGCGCTGCACAAGCCCAACACGAACAYGTTTTGGGGACAACCTCTGTGCATCAGCAAGACAAAATTGTCACAGTAGCTTGCAGGAAGGGGAGCTCAGCTGTGAGGTGTTTGATTTGTGTTGGCAAGAAGTGGAAGATATCGGCGCTTTCATGAAACAGAAGAGATGGCAGCACACGGGCAGCTTGAAAACTCGGGCCTCAGACTCCAGAGATAGTTTGAACTGGGAATGAAACTTTTGAAATCCTTTTTTCCCCTTCAGCCATTTCCTTGTTAACACGTTGACCCAAAAATACTGGCAATACTCGAAAGGGCTGGCACAGCAGCGCTTGAACACAGGACTCTATTATTTCAAATTTATGCCTTAGAGCAGCAAAGATTCAGCTAAGCCTTTGAAGCATCACGTAGCCTTTTGCTCGAATCTCTTTCTTCTGTTGGAAGGCTCTTTGGTGGAAGGCAATAACGAGGATGGCTCGCTTAGATGCTGAGAGGGGCTAATGCAATGTTGCAGTTGGCAGAGTTTCTCGCTGCTGTAAAAGAAAACTGCCCGCTCGATGCAATACCACCACAGTCCTACAGGACGTCAGATTTGTAGTGATTGTGTTTTGTTATGTGCTAATAGCATTATCCCAAGGGGAGTGTTAAACAAAAATATACGCAAGTAACTTGAGATGACTCTTGTCATCATCAGAAGTTGAGGGTAAAACGTTTTAACCTGCAAGTGTAAGTTTGCAACCCTGGAAAGCAGTGACCAGGATAATGCTCTGGTACGCTTCTAGCAATTGCAAGGGAGTCAAACATTCAGAGCAAGATTCAAAGATGAAGATGCAGCAACCTCAGACATCAGCTTAAGCCCCCCCATGGAGCTTCCTAATGTTATCTCCCCTGAATGCTAACCTCAGCCACCCCATATTTGCCTTTCCCACGGTATCTAGAGAAGCAGCCTGGGGAGCGAGGGATGAGGCTGCCCTGTTCTGGAGCTGGGCATCGCATGCTGTTTCCCCCTGAAGCGGCGATGCCGTCCTGCTCTGCGTCGCCCTTACTTCAGTGCCCAACCCAAAAAGAGTCGCTTGCGGTTTGGCAAAAGGTAAACTTTGCAAGAACCCCTTTCCTCTGAGAGGGTTGAAAAAGTTTTGCAGCTTGGTTTAGCTGAGGCTTTTGCTATCAACTGGCAGAACTTGCAGCCTTTTCCTGCCTGGCAGTTGCAGACAGGGAATTGCTGATAGCCAGTCTGAAATCTGTCTCTTGCTCCGAGTCGACTCCATAGCTACCTTGTCTGGCGCAGTTATAAGCTCTGGGAGATTTATATATTTAAAAAGGGGAAAAAAAAAAGAAAAAGTCCGGCCTAACCTCAGAGTCCTATGGGACTGTGAGAGGAAGCAAACTGGAACCCATTTTCCTATTTCTTTCTTGACCTTATCCGAGAGCAGCCAGCCTATCTGTAAGTGGCAACTGTGGAAAATGTGCTCTGGCCACTTGGTGTGAAAGATAGGCAAGACTCCTAAAAAATCTTCTCCACAGCTTATCACCTTTCTGCTGGCTCCACAGCAAACTAGTGCCCCAGTGCAGAAGGAAACTGGCTGTCTGTAAGGCTGGACAGGGCCTCATCAACAACTGATAAGCTCCCCTGTGAACATTCAGGCTCTTCAGGGTTTACTGTCCTTTCAAATACCACAGAAGCTCTAGCTGGGCAGATTCGTACACGCGCATATGCATCAGTGCAGTCCATACTTAATGCTATGCGTCTGATTCTCCCTTGCTCTTTCTGCTATTTCAGGGATGCTGCTCCTGTTTCATGTGGACATAAATGTAATAGGTCTGTGTAGCATGTTTTATAAAGTTGGATGGAGGCATTTAAAGATAATTCTTCTAGTTCCCTGGTCCTAGTACAAAACTGCAAAAATTCACCTTGCCACTAAAATAGTAGTAGGAATAGAAGAATCGGGGGAGTGCACGTTGTGGGAAAGAAAACAATACCTGCAAACAAACTGATGCCTGGAAGTTGTTCAAAAGGTCTAGCTTATGTTAAACTAGGACAGTGAAAGTGTGATAAGCCATAGCCCAAGTTTCTTTTTCTGCTATAATTTCTGTAAAAGCAGAAAAGTAGCACTACAAAGAGCTGCCTGCCCAGTTTGGGGAAAGCAGTTGTACGGCAAGTAGGCAAGAAGCAGATTAAAATATGCTGTTATGTGAAAGGAGCAGAGTGGTGCAAGGAGATAGTAAATAGGCAACACGCTCCCTGAAATTCTGATTTATATTTTGAAGAGTAATGCTGTAAGAGAAGGCTGAAACTTTAAGTGAGCAAAAAAAAATCATCCCATAAAGTGTTGCTTTGGCAACACTTTATGTGCCCAGTTTTTGGACTTAACACTTTCAAACCAAGGTTCTCTTCATGCAAAAGGCTTACTCAGGCACACTTAGTGGACAACTTTAAGTTATTGTAGATATACGTGACCACCACTCCCACAGAAAACTGCAGCAGGCTGGAGAGGGCTGGATGTCTTTGGGGGAGTCTGCTGAATGCGCTTTGATCAAATGCTTTAAAACATAGTTAATACACAACTGATTTAATCTCACCAAAGCCCAGAGCCTCAGGGTTTCTGTCTGCCATTTGGCTAAGGAATTATTTAGATCAGTGTAACTTATAAATCTGAATAGCTAACAATTAAACCAATTCTGTTCAATAAACAAGTAAACAAAGCCATAGTAAAAGACGTAAGTTCCCCATAGGGCATTTTCAATGTTAGATTGCCATTGCAACCGCAAAGCATCAGACCTCAGAAGTTTTATGCATTCAGATCCAGAAAATGCTAGCTGGAATAACCAGGTACATGACTCTGTGCCAAAATATGAGTATTTCTGTGCTTGAGAGACTGCAGATACTGGGTGTGATTAGTTGTTAACGAAGAGAACAAAAAAATGGAAAAAGGGAAGAGAAGACCATTATGTGAGATGGAAACCCTACTGGGCAAAGTTTAGTCTCAAAGCCAACAGTCTTTGTGCACCAAGAATAACACTGTAAAGAAAAAGGACACGGAACTGCTGGTTATTGCTGGTATTGCCATGCCAGCAATTTTTGTGTGGCTCAGGTAAGTAAAGTATGTGTCGATCCTTTTCTGGTTTGAGGTTTTTGTTTTAAAACCACCAGCAAAAGGGATTCAAATGTAAATGGCAATGTATTTATCTGGAAGGATGTGTAGTAAAGAAGCTGGAGGAAACACAATGTAATCACTGGATAAAGTGGATCCGCAGTTCTACCATTGGGGCACTTCAAGGTGGTTTTGCAAAACTACTGTTACTGTCCCCAGAAACCCTTGCTGTTAGGAAGATGGTGAAATTTTAGTAAAAAGTGTTTCTGTTCCCACTGTAACAGAAGCTAACGCAGGTGTGTGTATATATATATTTAAATGGAATGCAATCATGAGAAACAAGAAAGAGATTGAAGAAGGAACTGGAAGGTTAAGCTGAAGTGAATAGATGTGTACTTCTGTATTACAAAAGGGATATAACGTGTTTATATTACAAATTAGGGTGGTCAGTTTTTAACAGGTGATCTTTGTAGACTTTTAGAAACAGTTTTGGCTGTTTTGGCTGTATAAAGAAGTAGAATAACAGTTGTAGCTGTATGGGCATGTTGGCTTTTTTATTTGTGATTTTTTTAAATACCTCAGGATCTCTTGAACTCTCAGGGTGTACAGCTGCTCCTGTATCGCATTAATGTAGAATAATGTCACACTGAACATCTTTATTCTAGATGGGTTTTTGTAGATTTAATTCAGAATAAGGCTTGGCATCCTGGCATGCATTCATTCCTTCAGACGACAAAATTAGTCATACAATGATATCTCAGCGATGGGCAAAACATAAGGTGAATGAGGGTAGAACAAGGAATCCCTTTTAATCCCATGTTAAATAATCACCATACATAAATTTTCTAGCTGCCAAAGGATCAAAAGTTGGTCCTTGTCTCCACCATTTCAATGATGCATTCGTTTTCCTTGGTCACCACAAAATCTACCCGAGAGCATCTGTTACCCACTGGAATTACATGGTGCTGGGAGTTTGGGTTCAGCCCCCTCACCATTATGTTTATTAGGTTGGCGTCTCACCAGAAACCTCTGGGAAAAGACTGGGAGAAAGTCCCAGTCTGTGCTTGAGCATTGTAAAGCCAGCTTGCTGCTGGAGTGCTCAGTAACCCAAAGTCTTGGTGGATGCCCACTGGCAAGCACCATTTCCTAAAAATGTGTGGTCCCTCCATCCTCTTGGGACTTGGGAAACCCTCTCTTGACAAACCTCACACGCTCTCRGCGCCTCCTGAGCGAGGGAGCTGCTTGCCCCACAATGCACACCATACATACTACATGGGCATGTGGTCGTGCTGCGGTGCAATGCAGGCAGCAGAAGTGGTTTGGATCCTGACTGCCATGGTTGTACGTCCCTCCTTCCAGGACTTTCGGTGCTAATTAGGGTCACGTGCAATTCTCCAGCAAACGTTTTGCTGGCTTTAATGCTAGAGGAAGTGTCTGGTGGTGTTTTCAGGTCATCTTTCCCTGGTTTTCCCTATCTTGAAAAGCTCCGGCTTTGCATCTCCTCTCATTTTTCTCCTATGCATCCCCTACCTGGCCCCAACTGGCATCTCTGTTGTCTTCTTTATGCATGTAAAACAACAAAGTAGGGAAAGCAATTTGGGCTGCCAGGCAGCGTTGAGGTTACTTGTTAATGCACCTATTTAGAGCCATACTTCTCRTAGATGTAGGGAAGTGTATTGCCATTCAATATAAACAAACATGTCCGACTCACTCTCAGAGACAGCCCCATCGAATCAATTCCCGTTAAGCACTTGCCTGCCCTTGTGGCAACAAAATAAAAATAAAACATAATTAAAAAGCAGACTAAGCCAAAAAGCCTTATAATACAGGTTGCAGCTTGCCAAGCGGGGGCCCTGTCAGATTTTTAGGGGCAGTGAATTTTAAAGGCCAAGGGACTTGGCTGAGGGTGTTCTGCCATGAGCCTGGAAAGCAAGCTGAACTGATGCGTTCGGTCCGGCTGCTGGGAGGAAAACYATCCCTCCAGTGATCCACTGCCCCACGGCGAGAGTGGTGCTCTCAAAAGGAAAACAAGAAAAAGAGAAGAAAAAGAGAAGTTCAGCACTGCAAATTCCCCCCTCCCCTTTCATTTTTCCCCCAGTTGGGCAACAGCATATGGGGAAGCTGTGAATTTGTCCTCTGGCTACTAAACTACTCCACTTCTCCCTTTGGACCAGTTACAACATTTATGAAGGCTGAAGTTTTATAGATGAAAATTGTCCTGCTTCCTTAATGAGGGTGATCAGTGTGTCTGCTGCTTTTTAAGAAGACAATAACTTATTATGTTAAGTCTGTGGGATGGGTTTTTGGCTAGGGAGAGACGTTGTTCACTGCAGACATCTGATTGTTTGCTATGGTGTCCTGCCTGGTGTCAGGAATGATGGGGATCTGCTGTTTCGGGGAGAAAAGCGCTGCTGAAGCCGGACTGATCTGTCAACATAGAAACCCTGTAAAGCGGGGCTTTATCCAGAGTCCATTGAACAGTCCCACTGTTTTAATCATACTCAGAGGACTGTATCTAATGTCCTTTGAAGTAGATGACTCTTCCTACTTAAATTAATGTATGCATTGTTGTATTTGTGTGAGACTAACATGTGCCTACATGATACAAAGTGAAGCAAAAGGGCACACACATCTCCATTACCCCTCAAAAGCAGGTATGGTAATAGGAATAAGTAACTTTAATGTCTAAACTGTACTTAGTTCATAAAATGGCCAGAGCAGGGACTAGTCTTTTCCTCTGTGTCTGCACAGCCCCTTGCGTGATGGGTGCCAGCCCCGACAGGCAGGCATACATGATACTGCTCTGCCAGGGGTGGAAGGGATGTGCTGGTTGGGGCTGTAGGAAACACGGAAACCAAGGGTCTGTATTCTACTCTTCTTTCATCGCCTGTCTGTTTTCCCACCAGCCGAGTTAGGAGAAAGTCAAGGGCTTTGATTGCTGGGTATATTCCATCTTCATTGTTATGGGAGCATGTTTACATGTGGGAGCGTTTAAGGTTGTTTGTTCTCTCTGGTTCGTTTCTCCAGATGAAATGTGGAGTCTTTGAAAGAACAGGACAAGGTTTCTGGGGGATTCAGAGAAGCCAGGTGAGGCTCAGCTTGCTGCCTCTTAGTAGACCCTTCCCCTGGGATTCAACAGGGTGATGTTTTACTGCTCCTTGGCTCTGCTTTAGCATACTGCTACCTCTGTATGTTTTTCTTTTGTAGAGTAATGCCAGTGAAAGACAATGGTCCATTTTTTAGTGTGTTACAATAAACAGAGAGCAGCTAAAAACAGTCTGGTAATGGACAGAGTGAAAGTAGTTGGCTGGGGTGAGTGGTGAACCCAATTTTTTGGCATCATTGCTTTCAAGGAGACCACAGGGCTGGAGGCACGATCTTAGGAGTAGTGCATCCTAGTCCTAGCTGAGCATGGGCAGGTGATCTCCTCTGCCTGCCCCTGGCCCACTGAGGTGAAGGTATCTATTCATTAAAGATGGGTTTGGCTAACTGTAGCCTAGCTGCACTGTAGTCACCTACAGTGACTTGCACCTCACTTAAGTACCTATGGTTCCTGGAAAGTAGATGCAGAGTAGGAGCAGGACATCTGTGGAGATGCAGAGCAAGTCAGTGACCGAATGCACAGGGTGCTGGGCAGAGATTTAGGTAAGTCCAATGTTTTACTCCAGCTGCTGCCACTCTCCTGCCATGGTCCTGCGAGAAGCTCAGCTGTTTCCTGTCTCTTCCCACCCTTCCTCTCTTTTTTGCCCATTCAGAGCGAGAGGCAGGGACCAGAATAAGCAAGTCTTGACCCTGCCAGTGCTAATAATAATAGCAGCGATGATAGTTCAGCCCAGCTGACACCCTGTGTGATTTAAGGTAAGTGTGAAGCCTTTGTATGTAGGAGTTGGACTGGGAGAGACATCCTCCCCGAGGATACATCTTTTTAAAATACCTGGTGCTGGAAGGAATCTGGTGTGCTCTGAAGGCAACATGCTTTGGCTGCTCTGAAGCATTTTTACGAGGCCTGGGATAAATCAGCTCTGGAAAGTATGAGTTAGCAGTAATCAGAGGAGGGAGGGAGTTTTATCCAGGATGTGGGAACCGCTGCAGACTGCAGCTTGCTAGTGCAGTAATAATGCACCAAAAGAGATTTCTGTGGATCCCACAGCATGTGGGTCCTTCACGCCCTCYGCAGAGAAAAGGCAGCGCATGGCCCTGGTGCCATGGGGAGCTGACGGAAGGTCCGGAGCTGCCTGTGCTTGGCAGCTGCCCCATCGAGGAGGAGGGCTCCTCTGGCTTTGTTTGGAGACTGTGGGGCTGATGAGCTGGGTGCACAGGGCTCATCACCGAAAGGGTCAATGGAGGCAGTAGCAAAGGTCAAACAGGAGTGAGGGGAAGGAGGGACAGCAGAATGAAAGGAGTGGTGGCAAGTGTCCAAATTCCAACAATAAAATCAGCTGCATTCACACAAACCCCCGAACTGATGCATTCCTAGCATATCAGGCAAATATTCAAAATATAATGGTGCTGTCTAGGCTCTGCTGGACTATTGAGTGTCAGGGGTGAAAAGTTTGGGATCTACAAGGTACCTTGATATACATTTTTAAAGGTGCATGGATGCTGCCCAGTTAATCAAAACCCATGCCCTGTTTTGGGCACCTAGTCTTTCTTGTGTCATGAAATACACATTGATTGCACTGTAAGGAGAGCACAGCTGATGATGAGGATGCTCACTGCAGAGGGGAGAGACCTGTCTGGTGGTGTCCGTGCTAGCGTCTGTTATATACAATGTGCCGGGTGGTATGGAGGGAGCAAGAGCCCCCTCCAAGAGGCTTGGAGCAAGAGCCCAGGGCTTCATGCCAGGGATTGCAGTCTATCTCACCCATGCCCACTGCCCGTGGAGGGGTCCAGCAGGGACTGCTGGTCCTTGGGCTTCCACTTCCTTGGGCTTTCCCCGCCTCCAAACTTCTCGCAGACAGGGAAAGTGCCAGTTCCTGGTGCTTGAAGTCTGAGTGCTCCAGGTCATCCTGTCCTACAAAGCCCCAAAAGTTTGTGGATCCAGAAACGTATGTGCCTAAGAAATGTAAAAGAGTTCCAAAGGCAGCCCTGATGCCAAAGTGATGGCCCTGGTGTGCATTTGTAACCAGCCATGCTGAACTGTAGCCCAGGCCTCCGGGAAAGAGGGTGATCACGTACCAGGGGAGCTATCAGGGAAAGCAAGCTGTGACAATAACGTTTGGAAACCACTCAGGGATGAAAGACATGCTGCAGATTAGGTATCTAATCAATCTTCATTTCCACACTGAGGCCATCATCTCAGGCCCCAGTTTCTGCACAAGTTAAAAGATCAACACGTGCTTCAGGTAAATCCCCAGACGCTTTGCTATAGCCCTGCAGACTTTATTTTCATTTTGTTACTTGTTAGTGGCAAGCAAAGCCATATTAATTCTATGTACATGATGCTGAACCAGATTCTCGGTGAGATAAACTTCACTGATGCAGGCCAGCTGAGGATTTGGTCTGCCATTTAGCAAGTTTTTATGTGAAAATATCATTTGGAAGCACCTTTTGATATTTCCCCTGGTGCTGAGCATATTGCATAGCAGGAGCTATCTGAAGATTAGAGTTGAAGTCAGGATTTTTGTGCAACTCTTACAGCTGTGTTCTCTCTTGCACAGTATAAAACGCATCTGCATCATTTTAGTTTTGGAGCAAATGTAGGCTTTATCGGAAAACGTTGTCCATGCTGGAGGGGAAGCCATTGGGGACAAGGAGATTTCTGCTTGTGTAACGATTTTGACATGTCAAAATTGCAACTCTATCAGTTTTGGCGAGTGTGACTTAGACCCGCGGTGACTGGAAGTGGAACGTGATAATTTTAAGAAAAAGGCCTGGAACCCAACAAGATACTGAGGGGTGACAGGCAGCCGCATGGGATGGGGACGCGGACATGCTCCCTGCTGGCATGTGGGATTCAAGTGGGAGAAGAGCTGATAAGTCCGCTGCGGCTCCACCACTCGGGGCTGCCAGCATCAGAACGAATGGCAAAACAAACATTTCAGCATGTGCATGTGTCTTCCTGGCCTGGAGATACCCTGCAGTGGATTTAATTCATTTGGGGTAAAGTTATTAGGGTTTCTCTAGACCCACAGGCTCCCGGGCACAGATAGCATCTTCAGGGAGCCGCATTTACTCAGTAGCCGTTTCTCATGTAAAATGACTGAAGGATGTAAGTGTTCTCAAGTGAGGATAATCTACACTTGTACTAATCATGCAGCATCACCTTACTCCTTTCAGAGTCCTCTGGTTTTGGTTCCTGTGGCTTTAAAAGAGTGTGTTTCAAGACCTTTCTTGCTAAAGACCCATAAATTACTTAAGCAAGGCCACGTGAATGTGGTTCTTTGCATGCTGAAGCGGTTGCAAAATAGGCATCTTCAGACCATAAATATGTGAGTTTAGGCTCATCTTGTCTGAATTTTGGACCATGGAAGACCTGGGACACTCCGTAAAACTACCAATATTTACATATTAGATAGTCGGTAGCCGCAAAGATTAAGTGGGATAACTTAAACCAGTTAACCAAACATCACGCTCAGTCAAAATAACAAATGAATTTCTACAAGGCTCTGTTAATGGAGTATTCAAGGACAGGAACAGAATTAATATCAGTTCTTAAATCAAAGCTGATGTCCTCCTCTGCTGGAAAAACAAAGTTTATTGTTAAAAGTAGTAATACAATTTTGTAAGGTATCTATTACACTACCTTCTGCATGCCATTTATCAGAAATAAATTAGCATTACACATTGTTAATAAGGTATATATTAGATGGACTAAACCTTGAAGGAGTTGTAAGTAAAAGAGGAATTTTAATTGAATGTGGATTTTTCTGGTTTGGTTCAGTGGCAATTCGTATTTGACCTGGCAGTTCAACATCTTTATCTGTGAGTTGAAGTAAAATCATAATCTGGAGATAAGGCAAAGACTGTCTGAATGGTAAAAGTCAGGAAGACTAAGCAGTGATATAAACTGGTCTGAATGACTTGGTAAGCATAGCCCAGTGAAATGAAGTGGTACAATTAAAATACCAGTTTGTATAACTTAGAATAAAAAATACAGACGTCATCTACAAGAAAGGGGGCTGTACCCTCAAAAACAAAAGGCTCTACTGGTCATATTGGACCAGAAGGAAAGCAGGGCATTGCAGCGTAGCACTCCAATAACGTCTGCATGAATAAAGATGTTACTGAGCTCTGAGCTCATCTGTGGTTGGGACTGGTGAGAACGATACTGAAATACTGCAGGTTCAGCAAGTTCTGCATGTAAGGTGTATACCCAGAGAGCACAGAAACAGCTGTAAAACAAAATCAAGGGTTGGAGAGAAATTACTTAGATGGATCTTCTTATGCATGTTTATCCTCCATAAAGGTCCTCCAGAGAGGCGTCTTCGCGGGAAGAGAAGGCTGAACACCAAAGGGCTTTACAGTCCAGTGAAGCGAAGCATAACCTGAATCTGTGGCTGGAAGCTGAAGCTGGACAAATTAAGCTGAAAATAACACGTGTTTTTATTAGAGTGAGCCTAATCACTGGAACACACTAGGGGCCAGGGGGGAGGGTGGATTCTCTGGCTCCTAAAGTCTTTACATCCAGACGGATGCCTTTCTGGAGATAGTCTTTAGCAAAACACGATTTATTGGACTCGATGCAAAGGTAACTTGGTGAAATGTAATGACCTGTGATATATAACAGGTCAGACTGGATGACAGAGTGGCCCCTCCTAGCTTGGAGCATTACAAATCTATGAACACTTAAACTTTAGGAAATTATGACAGCAAGCTGTAATATTTTTCTCTGCTGAGATTTCTCCAAAGCTCCTAAATAAATCAACTTATACTTAGCTTGCTAACCGGCATGGTACATGAACAGATTTTTTTTTTTTTTTTTTTAAGATATGTTGGGGATTTTTTAATCTTGTTTGTTGGAAGAATGGTTTATAAGATTTGGGGTTTTTTTTCTTTTTAAGCACAGTTAAGAGGCTCTAATGTTAAAGCTTTCCAAGAGCAGGGAAAATCCATATGTTGCACATTAGGCCTCACCAGGCTATGTCACTTCAGTGTTTTTGGCTTTTCAAAACACTTCCCGTAGCAGTTTGCACWTTCCACGTGCCCTCATACTGGCTCTAACGTCAACTTTACCATGCTGTAGGCTGCCCATGCTCTATCACAAATTTTATATAAAATATAAGATTTTGACAAAGCAGGCTGATACAAGAACCATGTTCTGATAAGAGGGAGCTGCTAATCTACACACTTCTCACAACAGCAGCTGGGGTCAGGAATCATCTATCGCGTGCTTTCCCTCCTCGTTTGAAATGATTGATTTTGCATTATCAGTAGAGCTGCACTTCTGAGCCTCTGTGTCTCAGGAAATGCTCTCCATGKCAGCCTCTCCTTGCAATATTGTGTGGGGAAGAAGGGACGCTAGATATAACTAGAAAAGAAGGTATTTGAGTCCCTCGTTGAGGAAGCAAGTGCTTAACTTTAAACAGGTGCTGAAGACCATCAATGCAACATAAATAATCTACAGAAACATTGCAGCATATACTTAAACATAGCCCTGTGCTGCCAGTCTTAATGAGTTATGGCTTCGGTCTACTGAAGCACTTAAGGACCTGTGTAATTCGAAGTGCAGGAGAAGTCCCTTGACTTTAATGGGGTTGTTTGTGTGCTCACAACCATCCGCCTGCCTAAGTGCAGGAGTGGAATAAAGTGCTCTGAAAAGCAAAAGGAAGCAAACTGGGAAAGCACAGTGAGCACACACCACTTATTTCGCTGCCCTGTATTTGCTAGTGACAGCAAATAGATCTGCAGGTCTTGGGGCAGATGGAGGAGTGCAAGGCCTTGAGATGCGCTTTTCTTTTGGGAAGGGGGGGGGCTGTTAAAGGAGGAAAAAACCTCAAATTTAAACACTTTACAGCAATTCCAGGAGTAAATAAAAACCTAAATCTTGGCCTGGTGGAAACAAGCAGGAGTTTGCCTGAGATACTCAATGATTTAGCTGTAAGCAGGGAATGAACTGTCTCCTAACTCCTTAGGCAATGGGTTGATGGTTGTTTCATTTGTTGCTAAAGAGGCAACAGTTGTTGATTCACTTCTTGTAATTCTTCCCTTGTGTCTCCTCTCTCCACCCTATAGTTAATGTAATTATTTATAAAAAAAAGTAAAAGAAAGTTTAGCTTTTTTTTTTACACACCACCCCCCCACCCCCCACCCCCCGAGATTATTACTCCTAACACTGCGTTAATATAATCTCACAGCTGACTGAACACTACCCTCTGACCTTTCTTTCCTTGGGGACAAACTCAGGTTTAATTGACGTTTGTGTCTGTGAGCTCTGCTGAGGAGAGATTAGCAGTGGCTTAGCTAATTAGTATTTAAATGTTCACTAATGTTCCAATGGATTTGTCAATTACAATCTTATTAAAAATTGATTCAAAGATTTCACTTTTTGGAAAAAAAGTAGAGATGTCAGAGCTCATTCAATTTCTCAAAAGGATTAAAGAAAAAATCAAATCTGCTATTATGATCTTTTCAGTCATAGTAGAAGGCAAGGAAAATATTTTGAATTGTAAATGGCCCATATGTTTCTCGAGGTGCAAATGTGTTTACTGGTTAGCTGGGTTGAAAAATTGGGGGACACAGAAGATCTTATTAGGACTATTTGAAAATATTCACACTGTAATTATTTGTGTTGATGTTCTACTCTTCCAACAAAACCTTTATGGTTTGAAATACTAGAAGAATCTTCCTGATAAATATAACATGTGACATTAAAATAATTCTATTTGTAATACAGGATATCAGTCTCTTTAGTGTTGCTCATGTTGTACATGGCAACACCTTGCACCCAGTGCACTGAGTATTATCTGTAATAGTTTTTAGCCAAGGAGTTTCAGTTTCAAACTCAATCCACAATTTATACAGTAAATGACGAAGGCAGCTTCTGGCTGTGGAAAATCTTTGGCTGATCAAAACAGGTGCAGCTTATTATAAGCTGAAACCCTCATTCTGACTTAGTGGATGAAGGGAGGTAACATAGTAAGACAACTTTCTTTGAACCAACATTCTTTCATCCCCTTTCCACTAATGTGTTTCAGCACACAGAGCAAGTAAGCAAATATATTAAAGTTGGATTAAAGTTTGAAATTTGGTGCCCTAAAGGCAGTCTTTAAAGCCATCTCAGAAGCCATCCATATACCCTAAACACACTTGATTTGACTTTTTTTCAATGATGCCAAGGTGTTACAACAACCCAGCAGGTTCAGTGGGAGTTTCAGCCACTTAGGGGATACACACGCCTCTGCAAATGAAGCTAGTTTATTTGGAAATATAACTGTGGATTTGGGAATTCGGGAACTGTAAGGAAATACTGTCATGTGCATTAAATGTTCAAGAATACTGGCATGATGGGGAAGCCGAAGTTCATCAACCTTCCATGACAGCTCTAAGTTGAGTGTCTAAGTTGAGCAGCAAGAACATATGATTGTTTGGCGGGGGGAGGGGGGGGTTGGCTCATGATTTAAAAAGGAGTTAATCTCTATCAGCACAAAATTACTTTATTTACTGCCTAATGAACAACTAAGAAAAGATGCTTTGGACTGAACTAGTCAAGAGAGTGTTTTTGGGTTAACCTGAAACAAACTGACATTTCATTTTCAGATGTTTTGTTTAAACTTAAGCAAAGAAAAGGTAGCCCAAAGTGTCAGAACAAAACGCATACTTTTAGTATTCTTTTTTCTAAAGCACTTGGAAGCTAATACCAATTTCAGAACTGCTGTGATTTACCCAGGTATTTTTCTTCCGGTACTTTTTTTCTTGCTGAGCTCTGTTTCCAAGAACCTGTGTTGCTTTTGGAAAGGGGCTGTAAATTCGTAAGTGCCTATGTGATTTCCAGTCATCTCTGCCACCCCCAAATSTGATGCCACGGTGCAGACACACCGACTCGTTTGGGTCCCAAGGGTCAATGGGTAGTTTTCCAATGAACCTCTTGGGAGCTCTTGTTAGAGTAGARGGGTTTTCACTGAATTTATTAGATTATTCTTGGACTACAAAGGAAGAAGGAATCACAAGAGCTCCTCTTCTCACACCTGAGCAATGGTGCTATCTCCCTCCATCTCTTCTCCCACCCACCACCTTTTGGGTGTCCTCTTTCCCCCCTCCTCTTCACCCCTATCTCATGGTGTCCTTCAGAAAGGGCAGTATGCTCAGGCTCACGGGATACATCAGCACGGGTGTAAGCAGCACATGGGGTGCACAGACTTGGGGGGACCCAACCCCAGATCACTAAAACTCTCTGCGGTCCCTGACCTGGTGAGATACTACACTCTGTCCTTTCCAAAACATCCCCCTGGATCCCAAAAGCCATTAGTTACAGTTATCAGGGAAAGAGTTTGGTGCTGAGTTTGAGATATCGAACCGGAGACACAGGGAGAGCAAATTCAGAGAGAAAATCACCTCCGCATCCTACAGGGCTGTCTGGCATCAAAAGGCCCCAGCCTTTGTGCTGGAAAATGGATGTCTGGGGTAGTCCCAGGACATCACTCTGCCTCCCCCAAACCCTGATACTGCGGGTGTTAGAAAAAAGCCTTGATAGGGGGAAATGTAAACAGAGAAAGACATCTGGGGACTGTAGCCAACAACTGTGTTTCGGCACTGCGAGCCAAACCGCAGCCTCGGCGCTGCAAGGAAGATATTTGCTGGGGTCACTGCTCGCCCGGGGGGAACCAAATGGGGGCAAGTATCTCCCATCTCCACCGGCTGCTAGGGGATGGGAGCAGGGGCGAGGGGCAGCAGCATTGCCTAGCAGCCCAGCCAGGTTTTGGGGAGAGAGAGGACACTGACACCAGGCTATGGCTCCGATCGGAGTCATCAAAGGGACACGAGCTATCCCCAAATTCACACACCACCTCCTGATGCTGTGAGTGCCCGGGCAGAGAGCCCAAACTGCTGCTACTCCACTCCCACAGGAGCCGTGGGGCTGGCGGGATGTCACATCTCACCCACGTGTCTTGCCCAGAGCCCGCTGCCGGCAGGGGAGGGATGGCAGGATGGAGCAGGGCATCCTGACCCCCTGCCCAAACCCCAGGTTGGCTTATCAACACATCATTATGGGGTGGCAAATGTGGTGTCAGCGGATGGGGAGCAACTGTGTGTGGCCAAAATGGAAATAAATGGAAATGGAACAACTTTCTGTAGCAAATTGACATCCCTTGAGAAYAGGTAGGAAAGCAGGAACGAGGCTGATTTTGGTTTGTTATTGCTTTTATAAAAAGCATTTGCTGATGGCAGCAGGACACGTAATGTCTGTCTCTACTGGATTCTCATATCTGTTCTGCTCATTACCTTACAAAATAATACATACTCACAATAATTCCTTTTATCTTGACTTTTTTTTTAATTGAGAGGCCAACATGGCCTGGCTGAAAAGACAGGAGATGGCTGTTTTTGTTAAAAGTGTATGTTGAGGGAAATGAATAATGAAAGTAGTGTCTCAGCCAGATAGTTTTTAAATTGTTTTGTCATCTTTGTTCCCCAAAATATTTGTAGTATAGGAAGAGCCAGCCCGCTTCCTGGCTTCTTGCATAATGTAATGTATTACCCTTAATGCTTTGTTGATAAGAGATGATTGGCCGGAGTTCATAACAGTCCTGCAAGAAATGGGTCACTCTATCCTAAGACTGGGCAGAAGGAGGATGACAGCTGCGTGAGGCAGCTCGTCTGCACTACCAGAGGAAATTCATAAGGTTGTATAGCCAAATTTATTCCTAAGGAATAAAAACAGTAGGTATCCATGTAGCCTAAATCTGAGCTAGTAAAACACTGGATTCCAAAAAGGAAATACAGTAAGAATGTATTGAATTAAGTGCCAAATTGTGTGTAGTATCGATTAGCTAATTTAACTGACACATCTTCAAGCGTACTGCCCAATCCTTTTTTACGGCTGAAAGCTTTGCTTTTTGGTTCCACCAGGCCGTAGCATGGAGCCCTACTGCCCAGCTCAATCTCTGCTTCTGGCAGCTATCAGGCAACACATGCAATCAAAAAATAACCATTGCCCAGTCCATGGAAWTAAAGGGAAAAGGTGGAAAGACAAAATATCCCTTCCTGCATTTCAGTGAAGCACGGTATATTTTTAATCAACTTCTTTTAGATACAAAAGAAAGCACATTTCATTTTGTGAAGGCGACAAGAAAGGAGAAAGCAGGAAGGCTAGTGAAAGGGTAACTGACAGGTAGGGATCACCATCCTGTTCATTTTCGAATGAATAAGAATTGTAAATGACATTGAAGTAAACCTGAAGTCACTTCTATTCACCGAAAGCGCAGCCTAAAGGACACTGAAGTTATAAACTCCCATTCAATTAAATTGGCTCTCAATTGAAGCAGGCTTCCTACRTGACTTTAAATGAAACTTAAAAAACCATCCTTAACTAGAAATCTGACCTGGAATATTTCAGTCTGTTGAAATTTGTGAGTGCCTGAACAGTGGCCTCCTGCGTACGAAAGGTGGGCAGTCCCATCTCTGACATACTGCTGCGTACGCACGTGTGCACCAAGTGCAGGGTACAGCATGGAAGTAGCCTCAGCTGGCTGAAACCATATGGTGCGGGGACGAAAGCTCATAAGGGATGCCGTTATCTTAGATAATTTCACAGAGATTTTCTGCTTGGCTGAAGGCACAAGGAAACTCTCTTGCTCAGTGTTTTGCACAGCCAAGTGTTAAATCACTTCATTTCAGAGCTGAACCTCAACCTCATCACTGTTAATCTTCTTGATTGGTTAAGTCTTTGCTTTCTGTCAGAAGATCTAAAATCTGAGTGTCAACGATCAGCACATGAAGATTTTCTGGCAGAGAAGAGTGCCCCCTCTTTTCCACGCCCTTTCCTCTGCTGCTGAAGGGAGGGAGCGTCCTCTCTGTTATTTGCACTCCACTGTTTGCTGACTGTACAACCAGCCCGAGCTACAGGTACATTCTTCTAACACTCAGCTCAACGAGGCTTTTTACTCATGTACGCCTTATTATTCACCTATATCAAGTAGTACTGGCCAGGAAAACTACAGACTTCCTTGGGTGTGTGAAGGTATCAGCCCTGAGAATCTGGCATCCTTGTTAAATGAAAACTGTGCTATGAGGAGAAAACAGTCTTTAATCCCAAAAGCCAAAGGCAATTCCAGCTCTTATTTGTGTGTCATTGACAGAATTGACTTTCCCATTTCACCAAAGGCTAAATCCAGGTCTTTAATGAACAGGACCCAGCCTTGGCTCCTAGGTGATTGGCCACGCTTGGGGTTAAGAGATCTTCTCCCTAGACYGTGGAGCCACTGCTGCAACCGTCCTAGGAGTCGCACTGTGGATCTGCAAGGTGAGAGACTCCTCCCTGTGCTGGCCACTCCTTCACCCATCCTCAAAGCAATCCATACAGGGCACCCAGCTCTCCTCCCAGAGAACATAACCTTAGCAGACACCTGTCCATGTTGTGGGTCTTGCTTCCCAACAGCAGAGGAAGTGATATTCAATGAAGCACAAAGAAGTTTTCTTCTTACATCAGACTTCATGTCTTCTTGTCCATCAAATCTCTTAGCCAGCCACTTTGTGACTTAAGCATGCTGTCTGACTGGCACCTTAGTCACAGGGTATTATTTCCGTTTTCTAATTGAATGACTGAAAGATTTATAAAATTAATCAGGAATAACAAAAAAAGTATTGTGATGCATGAACAGGCGAATGAATATGGGCATTAGGATGATTTATAGACATGTCTCAAATACTCATATCAACAAAACTTTGGTGGTGTAAACAGACCATTAGCAAATAAAAGCAGGACGCTAGAAAGGTTAAAGAGGAGAGGACAGCCGCTCAGGAATCAAATGAATGTTTGAAAGCAAGGTTTTGCAACCTGGTCAAACAGACTGTGGAAAAGAAAAATCAACTCCAAACACACAGCAAGACTCTCTGTGACCGCTCTTGTGACGTGCAGACGTGAGAGAGTCACTGAATGCAGAAGTTCATCTCTGTGATTACTGTGCCTAGCGATGATCCTACTTTCAATCACAGTCACTCTATTGGATGCCTCAGTGAATAAGGCTGCCAGAAAACTTGCTTACACAGTATGTAGAGCACCGTTTCCCTCTGTGGGCTCTTTCTTGCAGCTTATCCCCATGGATCTGACAGAACCACAGTGCAGCTTTTGCAGAGCAGCTTCAGCCAAATTTGGAAGGCATGCTTCTGGTTAAAGCTGGGATATTTCATGCAGAGGATAATGTTTGCACTGAATGTCAATGCACATTTTGGTTTGGTCAGGATAATGCCTAGCCAGTGACCTTATTCAGCCCCAATTAGCTGATAACTGCCAGGGAGTCACATTCCTCATTGTTAGGAGTGAACAAGGCAATCATGGGAGAAAGGTAGCAATAATAGGAATAGCTAATTAGACTGTGACTGGTGCACAAGGGGGAGAAGGGAGAAAGAGAGATGTGAGAGTTTCTAGATGGTCTGGCTGCCAGCTGAAGATGAAGTAAGGATCTGGTGCTCAGGACACAAGCGTAGGGCTCAAGTCAAGGTTCAATTCCGTCCGCTTCTACAGCCTTCTCTTCAAAGCCTGTCACGCACATTGACGCTTTGCAACACAGCATCCTCGCAGCAATGCTCAGATAGGCACAGTCCCTGTGGCACACCACAGCGTGACGCAGAGGTGTCAGCTCTGGCCCTGAAATGACGGCGGCTGGGTGCCTGCCGTGCCCTGCCTGACCCCACCGCTCCACTGCTAGTGAAGGCAGTGGTCCTTCTCTGCCAGCAGCAGCCCAATGCTCTCCTACAAAAAATAGTAGTGCCCTTTTCCTCGTGCACTGGTGGCACTTGAGGATCAGTACCACAGGGAGAGCTGGACCTCAGGTGTTTTGGGGAGGTATTAGGAAAGTGGCATGTTTTGTGGGAGCCCATTCCAGCACCTTCAAGAGATGTGGAGTTCCCTTCGGGGACTTTGTGTCCTGCAGCATATTAGTATCAGCAGCACTGATATTCCTCAGATTGGAAAAACCCTCTTTCTGAAATACACTTTTTGAGGTATTTTTCTCTATTAAATATATAGATCTGTAGAGCAAAACRTCATTTGGAGAACCTGAGGGAACTGTTCCTACTGCCAAGATTTCTAGATGAGGGGAAATATTTTGGTCTAATCCTATTGCCACAGTCATGCCTTATACTTCCTGCACAGTCACTTCAATTCCAGTTTGTTGTATGTCACTCAGGAGAAAAATTTGTACTTATTCCAGCTTAATCGTGCCTACAGAAATACACAATCGCAGTAGTATAATTCTACTGAAATTACGAGGTTACCAATATGCTCTCCTACAATTCCCTTACCTGCTGTCTTTGTTGTATGCTTGCAGAAAAGTCAGTAATGTGGCATTTTTTAAAAGTATTTGCTGTGGGCTATACCCTGCTCTCACTAATCCTCCTAAAAATCCGGTAATTTCCATTAACATTGCTAGAGCTGACCTGGACTTACGTCTAGGCTGGATAATGGAATTTGACCCTCTGCATCTATAGGAAATGTGGTCTTCTGTGTACTGCTTCAGGGGAACCATATTTCCTGAATTGGATGGTGGGTATTGCAAGTGACAATTACTGATTTTTTACTGCTTGGTGCCCTGCGCGCCCTGCTTCTTGGGCCAGCCTCTGTGCGTCTGGGGATCCAGCCTGGAAAGCCCTGATGGTTTAAATTGCAAGCTCTGTGAGGCAAGGACGACTTTTCACTGTAAGTCTGCACAGGCTGTAATTGGAGGGTATTCCTGATTTTAGCAGAGAACTCAGGGCATTACTGTGAGACAGATACAATAAAGTGTAAGTCGTTAGGCAGAGAAGATAAAGCGCCACTTAAGGGAACCACTGACAGATGGGAGCGTGGCTCTGCAGCTCCGAGCAGGGAGAGGGTTGGGTGCTTGCCCCTTCTGCCGCTGAACCTCCTCACAATGCCTGGAAAATAAAAGCCTCATGGCATAATGGTGGYGGTGATGACAAGGGTAATAAGGCTCATGATAATAAGGACAAGCAGGGTTTCCATTTCCATTACCAGAGCAATCGATTGGGGTTTAAGTTTTTTTCTTTTTTTCCTTTTTTTTTTTTGTCTGTGTCATCTAAAGCAAGTTCTGTAAAGGCCATGAGATAAAACCCTGAAAAAGACCTTTAAAAAGGTCTTTGGAAGCAGTGTGGAATTTTAAAATCTAATCTGTAATTTAAAGAATGAAAACTAATATAATTGGTGCACAGTCCATTTCCATTAGGAGGAGGATACTGCCCAGTCGTTTCCTCTCAGCATAGGCTAGATTAAACATACAGGTGAATTATTTTCTTTTTTTTTTGTAGTTTCCCTCTCTAGGGAATCTGTGTTTGCAGAGTAACAGATGCAGCTTTTGGCCTGTAACACACACCCCCATATATTTTGCTGTCCAAGATGGAGAGAAAAAGTTGCTCGTTCAATGGAGACAGTTTTAAAACTGCTATAATCTTGAAGCTGCCTAAGTGTTTGAGAAGTTGTGGCACCTCAGTACTCCCGAAAGATGTGGGCTGGAGCACCGGGCAGCCCCCCCGGCACAGCAGGCTGGCACGAAGCAACGCGGGCACCCGTTCCCCCCGTTCCCCTGTGACACTCCTTTGCCAACACCTGCAACTACCGACTCTTGCAAGGAGATAAATCAGCCCGGCGGAAGACTAACTAATAGCAGACCTCTGTGCTGCGACCACCAGCCTGGCCTGGCCTCAGCTCAAGGCTGCGCAAGCAAGGCAAGGGTAGGGACTGTGAGAGGAGAGATGTGCGATGCCTGGGGCCGTGGAAGCAGGCAGGGGTTGTCCTGGAGGGGCTGCTGGCAGCAGAGTCGGTGTGAGCTGGGGGTGGGGGAATAACCTGGCTGCTGCTCAAGGTAAAATCACGTTTGCCTCTCAAGGAGCTTGGAGCCAAGGCTGAAACTGAAGTCCTACAGAAATAATCCTTGCCCAGAGCAGTTGGCTTTGTTTCAGGGTTGAAGCTGTGAGTCAAAGATGCTTTTATGTCAAGACTTGCTTGAAATCACTCACTGTGGTCCATTTATTTTAGCCTGTGGCTTGAAGGAGAGCGGTTCAGATGAGTAATGATATTTGGGAGCTTGAGGATGAACTTCGCTTCCAGACCAAAATCTCTTCTCTGTGCTCTGCCACCCGTTGCTCATGGCTATGAGATGTCTCAGATGATGCTTGTGTATTTTGCAACGCTCTGACTGCCTGTCACACAGAAAGCAGTTGTAAGCTGTATCTTGTGGGAGTTTGTTAACGACGCAGCTTGCTATGTTTTCTCAAAAACGTGATATAGGTGTCCATCAGTCAGGTATTCGTGCAGACAGCATTGTATCTGGAGAGAACTAGCAACCATTACTTATTTTTCCTCCCTCCACACTACCGACTGACCAGATTGTATCTGGAAAAGCAAGCCTCAAGCAGCTGAAATGAAGGAGAGGGAGGGAGTTATTCACTAAGTAGGCATCACATTAAAATAACTATCTTTTCTCATTACAGTAAACAAAAGGCAACCTTTGTTAAGGTCTGTAGTTCAAGCAGGACTGGGCAGAYGTAACAAATATTTGGTAGCATGGGATTTTTCCAAGGCACAGAGAAGAGAGTGCTTATCAGCCGAGAGAAAAGCTGAGAGCAAAGAAGGGTATGGTGGGGATCTTGCACAGACAAATAAAAATTTTGTCCCTAAAAAAGAAGATCTTACATGAAAAAAAGTGCTGAAAGAAGCTTTAACACTACAGCATTAGGTGTCAAAATTGAGGCACTTACGCAGAAAGGCTTAGAAACGAGGGGCGTTTGGTTGGGAAGAGCTGTATACTGTATTTACAGACACAAACCCATATTACACACACCTCCCACCTCATAACCCCCTTACACACACAGAGGATTGCCTTGCTCTCTTCCAGAAGATTGGGAAAAAATCTACAGCACTTTAAATGGAAAGCTTAGAGGTTGTGATTTCAATAGAGCCCAGGGAAACTGGAAGCCTTGCTTCCATTAAATTCCGATAGGATTGTCGTGCCTCCATCAGTTGGATGCCCCTGGAAATCTCAAGCCGCAGCATTTTATTGAAACCACTTACACAAATCAACAATATGTTTTTTGCAATGCTCGTTAAGCCCACTCTTTTGCAACAGGTTATTTTTCCCCCTCTATGAAACCGTGACTTAATGCATAGTAATGGCATGTCAAAGGCAGCGTTACAGCCCTGGTCTTGAATGCAATGCTGGGTCTCCTGTCATGCGTGGAATGTAATTACCATTAAGGTTGAAAAATGAGGGAGATGAACAGTAGTGGCAGTTTTTCTCAAGTTTACATAAACACTGGCTGCAAGAAGAGGGCAGGAACATTAAAATCAAAGAGTTCCTGTCACATCAGCGCTTTAAATCTCTAAGCGGCTCCTTGAAAATCATCTGGCCTCGGTGAACACAAACAACCGATAAAAGCTTCAGTTAAGGTCTGCTCTTATCTGCTAATTTCAGGGCAGTCTTGCCCTTTACCCACTGTCCCTAGGAAAGTAGCGATTTTGGCACTTTCTCTTGGCTCGCTAAACTCTCCGCCGTAAGAATAATAATAACTAGCTGAAAAGAAGTAGAAATGGGGTTGAAGGTGTTTGAAGAGGAAATCCCTGTATCGCTCACTGAGCAGCTGTGGGGAAACGCTCCCCGTGCTTTGCCTGTGTGTGTTAATAAGTAAAGACTGGGTGATAGAGGGTACCACTCCTCTCGTTTCTAGTGCTGGGTGTCATCTCTTGGGCACAGAGAACCAAAGCCTGACCCAAAAGCGCTCAGAAGCGTGGGCAGCATCTCTCTCCCACTGGCTCCCGATGAATCCGCAGGGTTCGTCTCCTGGTGGAAGCGCCAGAARACAGGAATGCCTTGGGAAGGAAGAAGTGGCAGAGATGTTTTAAGGTTTTTTTCCCTGAGTTGTGGGGGTAGTTTTTCCCTTACTCATGCAGAGTTAACAGCCAAAAACGCAAGCCTGCAGGTTTCAGGTTTCATTAGGGATGTGAAGCTCTCAGCAGGTTTGCCAGAGGATGTTTCAAAGGTAACTTTTCTGCATGAAACTGGGCTGATTTATTGTCTCTGTGGTTTTATTGAGCGTTTTTGGCTTCTGTTTTCTCTGGGTTTTTTTATGTGAAACCTGATGGCTTAAGCTGGGATTTGTTTCGTGGCTTTGATGAATTGAAGTCTCCTCATCCTGCTGCTCTTAATGGAGCAGTGCTGTAAAGCACTTCGGGTTCAAAACCCCACAAAATTTGGTGCCAGTAGAAAACACGGGTCACTCGTGTCTGTATCTCTTGGATTTTCCGTATTGCTCTCCCTCTCCTTTCTCCGAGACCAGCTCTGGGCATCAGGCTGGAGCCATCAGCAGGCAGTGACCCGAGCTAACTCAGCCTGTGTCTTAGCATGGCCCTTTCGCTCCCCTAATCCTCTTTGGCTGCTTCCCGTACCCAGCAAGGATGGGAGCCACGCCACGGAGATACCCCTGTCAGAATCTCTTCGTGCTGTGATGGAGAGGAAGAGAGAAGGAAGAGGGCAGGAAAAAGAAGGGAAAAGGGGCACCCTACTGGCAATCTGCTCTCCAAAACCCTACTAGGTCTTCATGGAAAGAGGTCAAATGGTGGTTTTCTCCCTGACAGCCATTTCCTGCTGCCATTGCAGTCACTGGTTTCAGCGCTTGCCTGAGCTTTTATGAAAATGGTCCTCTTGGGTCCAAATGGGCTCTTCTCATCTTCCAAACTGACTCAGGTTAGTTTAGTCTGTGTGGAAATTGTAACCAGCTGCCAATGGTTTATCTACCAGGGACAGAAGAAATGACAAGAAAAACAAAGAATAGGAAAGTTTAATGCAATCTCACTTGCAGGTTTTGAAACCAGGACTCATTTGCCACAAAATATTCATGTGTTKTTTTAAATGTCTTCTTTTTCATGAAAACATTGCCTTCTGTGGCACAAGCATTTTTCTTTACAAAGACTTCTCCCCACCAGTGTCTTGCTCAGCATTTGTTTCTGAGCTGATAGAAATCTGTAAGTCCCAAATATTCTGGCGAGGAAAGAGGATATTTTCCCCCCTCAAGTCTTCCAGCTGAAGGTTCTAGATGAAGCCAAACTGAAGATTTCTTATAACACAGCTAAGTCTTGAAATATTTCCTTGCTCTTCTTTGCTTATCAGAATTTGGATCTCCAGATGGGCTAGAGATTCACACTTGCAGAAATCCTCTTCACAAAGCACAGGATGAGTGCCATGGCTCATTTCTTATTCTAAAAATGCCTCTGAGCCCCTTAATTAATAAAACTTTTGGGGTCTGTTCCATGGTACCCAAGTGCAGCAAGCAGAGCAAGCCTGGGGATGGTCACCAGGCTGAGCTGACAGCCCAGGTCACTATATGAGTTCATGGTGATAACGCAGGTCCACAGCTGAGCCAGGACTTCTTGTCCAGGGGTCAGGGATGGGGATATACGAGACCGAGCATGGACGTACTGGCGACATAGCTCAGGCAGAGACCAGGGGTGGGAGCCTGAGCCTCAGTGCAATTTAGGAGGGAAGGGGAGACCTGCAGAGGCTTCTCAGGGCCAGACCCCCAGGATGGAGAAATGCACCCAGGGCCCTAGCACGGATACAGTCACCCTTTAAAGTTGCAGACAGGTGTTTGCAGTCCTAAACCCTGGAGAGTACTCTCAGTCCTATAAATCATTCAGGTATTCATGTTGCTCAGTGATAGCAATCAATATGAACAATTTCAACGTTCATTGCTGGTGCTCGGGCAGGACTTCATCTAACCTTAACCCCACGCAGGTGGGGGAAAATGCCATCCATTAAATATTAACTTAATGACATAGTTGGAATAAACGTAGAAATGTAAAAACTGCAGCACTCAAGTGGAGTAGAAAACACCCCAAGGGGCAAGTATTCTTCAGTACAAGTGAGACAAGAATTGGATACTTCAGAAATGGTGAGAATGTTCTTGAGCATACAATCCTTTTTGCAGTGTCACACAACTAAGCCAGACTTTTATCAAACCAATCTGGTGATAAAAGCCTGGAATTGAGAAAATCAAATGGAAAAACTAAAAGGGGGTGTGTGTGTTAATAAAGTCTAATGTGTAATGTGCTGTGTATTAGGTTCTAATCACGTTCTATATGTGGCTGCAGTAAAGAAATATGACAAGATTCCTCCACTAATACTTCACATACTTATTGGTGGTCTTATTTATTCATGCTGTGTTTTTCTGAATAAAAGCACTGGAGGTGGGCGAGAAGAGGTGGGAAAAGCAGTGAGGAAAAAGCAGGGACCATGCTGGAAAACAAAAAACTCCTCTGAGTATTCATCCTTTATGGAGCTCATTCTGCATTTCATTCCATGTGTGAAAACAAAATGCAGTTCTCCTGTTCCCCAAAGTATCAGTGGACAAAATGGGTTTGACTCCTTTAAGTATAATGGAATGAGATCATTCAGGTTTCTTTCTCTTTCACTGAATTTTTAACTTTACTTGTACCCGGGTTAATTCATCTGTTTAGTTGTAGATAATTTGGCCATTCAGTTTTGATCATCATATAAACCTTTGACCCTTGATCTGTTTTGATATGTTTAAAGGGATATGGTCTAGCAGCTAGAGAAGGTGTTATTTTAATTAACAGCTGTATAAAAAGTTCTGAACTTTCCTAGCACAACAGTTGCAGGATTTGGACCACTGCTTCACAGTTAACACTGCCAGCTAGAGTGCAACGCATACAGAAGGATGCATTTCACTAGCTAGCTCAAGCAGAAAGGGATAAGCTCCAAACTAAGAGGAAATCATTATGCTGGGGATGATTTTTGCAGTCTTAAGGATAGCAGATGAGACAAGTTGCATGTAGTACCTCAGCAATTAGGCTCTGCAGCTTTGATCAGATGCAGAGAGTGAGTGCAAAAAGAGATTTTACGCTTTTGTGTGTTTCTTTGAGTAAATTCTCTCCTGCCACGTTAGGCGCTTTCTGGATAGCTTCTTGCAAAGGTTTGAGTGATAGAGTTTTACTGGTATGCATATTCAGAGGAGGCAATTTAGGAATGACTTTGACATGACTAAAAGGAAAATACCTTTATGAAATGCTAGAGATGCTTGCACGTTCATTGTTCTAATAAGCAAAGGTGGTAGTGTGGCTTGTCTGAACAAATTAACCCAAAAGCTTGTAAATTCTTCCACTTACATTTGTTGGTCTGATAAAGGATAATATCTTCTCCTACAAAGATTGCCAAATTAGTACAGTTCAGACACTGAATATCAAACACCGGCAAAGGACTTTGTGTCAACTGAGAGAGATAACCTTCTGGAAATAAAGGCAGCAACACAAAAGGTTGTTAGATTTTTCTTAAAGGATGGGTATTTTGAAGGAAATTATAAATTACTGGCAAAACTAAATTGTTTTTTTTCGGTATTTGTTTCATTTGGATTTATTTCTCTATTAATCTGTATGATGTTTTAAAGAAAGGACATCAAAGAATACAGTGGTCTATAATACCACCTATAGATAAAACCACAGAACAGCCCTTTTGCTTCTCTGTGACCCTGCTTCAGCCCGGACTATTGTCCAGCATGTTAAATGCCATGTCACATGCATGAGATCGTTTGTGGTACAGGGCACTCAGCTGCAGCATTTTTTTTGCATACCCTATCTATAATTATCTTTCTTGCATTTGGGTATGACATTGCACAGGTAAGATACTTCATCACTCACAAAGAGCCGAAAGTTATTATTAAAAGGTCCAAGTATACATTATTTGTCATTTTATCTAAGGGTGAGTGAAACATAAATTATACAGAAACTTAGAGAAGATTCCCTCTCTCCCTAAAAGCAGTTTGCACAAACGTCTATCTCCTCAGTTTCCTGGGAGGTCATCCCTATCTCACCGTTTGGAGAGGTGAATTAAGTGCAGCTCTTTTAGAAGGAAGAAATAAAGTCAGATTTTTTGGTTCCACAGACAAGTGTCCTCAATTAACACTGACAGCTATTTAATTTCATTTAAAGTAGGTTGGTTTAAAATATGATTCTTATCTCTCCACCACACGATGGACTAAGTCTTTCTTTTAGAGTCACCCAGCAATGGGTATTAGGGGAACTCGGTTACATTTCTTTCTACGGAAACCTGAGCTCCATTAGCAAAATATAGATTTGAACAGATATGGACCCAGCATCTGGCCTTTTAGAAATAAGATAAAACTGTGAGGAGGGAATTAGAGAAGATCCAAAGCCCGTTTAAATCAATAGGGAGGCTCCATAACCTTCAGCAGGTTTTGGATCCCACTCTGAGAGAACAGAAGAACTTGTTTATCATAAAGGAAGAAATTGTTGTCAGTTCATTAAGGCCTTGATTTTATTTTTCTCTAAAATCTCTTATTTCTCTCTCTAACAATAACTGGCTGTCTTAAAGAAAATGGGCAGCAGGTGATGCCATGGTGGAGAGGAGTGGATATTGTCCCTGCTAAGAGGGATGTGCCTAATCTTCTAATGTACTGGTCCAACCCCAAATGCTGCTTGAATTTTAATTAAACAATGTGCTGCTCTGTGTGCTGATCTAGGGTTGGTAGCATAATAAAATCAACTACTGCAAAAAAAAGTATCTGTTTTGAAAATGTCTTTTCAAAGGAATGGATGCTGATGTGCAATGGTTTTGGTTAGTTCAGTTTTGTGGACTTCTCATTTCTTAAACAGATTTTTTTTATTATTTTTTTTTTCTTTTCAGAAATTCACTGATGTTATTAGTGGAGACTTTTTGTTAAAACACAAAAAAAAAATCTGAGGAAGCATAGGGTAGAGAGAATGAGAAATACCTTTCTCAGCCAGCTCTAGACAGGCCTTTAAAAAGCTTTAATTTAACGAAGTGAGAACACCTGATGCTGAACTGGTTGCTAAGAAGGTGTCATGTAGCATATTGGGTTATATAAACTCATTGTTTGTGGTGATTACAAAATACCTTCTTATCTCTGGGGATGTTTAACTCCTGAAACATAAAGCTTGAGGGCACAGCTACTAAATTAACGTTTATTGAAGTCTCCTGGGCAATTTTACTGAACTTTGCTCAGCCAAAAGAAATACCCAGGTCCTAGGCCACTGGTCATTATATGTGGTGACTTCACAGCAGGCTCCTAAGACACCAGGAAAGCTATGAGAAACAGTCTCTGTTTCTACCAAGATGTGGGCACGACCGATGAGAGTTCCAGCAGGCAAAATCCACTGTGTGGTCTCAATCTAGACCGCAGTTTGCCGTTTGAGTAGTCCAGTTCTAGGTGGCAAAGAGGTTTTTTCTCTATCACCAGTGAAGATCTTCCTGGAAGCTACGCACATGGAGGACAGGGAGGTGATTCGAGACAGCCAGCATGGCTTCACCAAGGGCAAGTCCTGCCTGACCAACCTAGTGGCCTTCTACAATGGAGTGACTCATCAGTGGACATGGGAAGGGCTACAGATGTTGTCTATCTGGACCTCTGTGAGGCCTTTGACACGGTCCCCCACAACATCCTTCTCTTTAAACTGGAGAGGTATGGATTTGATGGGTGGACTGTCCAGTGGGTGAGGAATTGGTTAGATGGTCGCATCCAGAGGGTAGTGGTCAACGGCTCAATGTCCAGATGGAGGTCAGTGACGAGTGGCATCCTGCAGGGGTCTGTATTGGGTCTAGTACTGTTTAGTATCTTCATCAATGACATAGATGGTGGGATCGAGTGCACCCTCAGCAAGTTTGCAGATGACACCAGCTGAGTGGTGTGGTCGACACGCCTGAGGGACAGGATGCCATCAAGAGGGACCTGGAAAAGCTCGAGAAGTGGGCCCATATGAACCTCATGAGGTTCAACAAGGCCAAGTGCAAGGTCCTGCACCTGGGTCGGGGCAACCCCYRGTATCAATACAGGCTGGGSKATGAAGGGWTTGAGAGCAGCCCTGCCRAGRAGGACTTGGGGGTACTGGTGGATGAAAAGCTGGAYRTGAGCCAGCAGTGTGCGCTTGCAGCCCTGAAGGCCAACCGTATCCTGGGCTGCATCAAAAGAAACGTGGCCAGCAGGTCGAGGGAGGTGATTCTGCCCCTCTACTCTGCTCTGGTGAGACCCCACCTGGAGTACTGCGTCCAGCTCTGGGGTCCCTAGTACAAGAAAGTCATGGACCTGTTGGAGCGGGTCCAAAGGAGGGTCACAAAAATGATCAGGGGGATGGGACACCTCTCCTATGAAGAAAGGCTGAGAGAGTTGGGGTTGTTCAGCCTGGAGAAGAGAAGGCTTTGGGGAGACCTTATTGCAGCCTTTCAGTACTTAAAGGGGGCTTATTAGAAAGACAGGGACAAACTTTTTAGCAGGGCCTGTTGCGACAGGACAAGGGGGAATGGTTTTAAACTAAGATTGGGTAGATTTAGACTAGATATAAGGAAGAAATTCTTTACAATGAGGGTGGTGAAACACTGGAACAGGTTGCCCAGAGAGGTGGTAGATGCCCCATCCCTGGAAATATTCAAGGTCAGGTTGGATGGGCCTCTGAGCAACCTGATCTAGTTGAAGGTGTCCCTGCTCATTGCAGGGTGGGTTGGACTAGATGACCTTTAAAAGTCCCTTCCAACCCAAACTATTCTATGATTCTATTCTATGATTCTAAGATACAGAAGAACAGCTACAGTACTGCTTCAGCTCTTCTGGATAAGTGAACATGGTGAAGCTGTCTGCCACCATTCACGAATAGCACCTACGTAGATCTTAAAATCAGTACCTATCATCCCTCCACTAGGCATAGAGCTACCACACCTGTATACAAAGGCATGCCTCCCAACATAGGAGAGCATATCTGGGGTGAGGAACCTACTGAGGACTCTCAGGTGCTCCTGGTTTCCTTCTAGGGACTCTTGAGCAGGTGTTGACCTTGCTAAAACCAACAGGGAAGAGTAAAGCAATTGAGTGATGTGACTATTTCCTGGTTAGTAAGTGAGTGGACTGTTTTGCTCCTGTTCATTTGGAGGTCCTTGGGCTAAGAAACATGTGTGTTTTCTGTGGGCTTAGTGGTACCAAAGAGGGAAGGGCCATGGAAAACCACCACTTGCTTGTTGGACCTTGCACTGGTGGATGGAGAAGTGAGCAGATTCCTGGAATAACAGGGAAGGGGATGGGATGGGGTGGGGAGTGTAGCACTAATAACTCAGTGAAATATCTAACTTTTCTGTGAGCAGTCATCTACTTCTACATTCATGTTTCTTGTATGCAACAGGCACCAGCATACAGATACTACTACAACACAGGTGTACACACAAAGCATCTCCAGGGACAGTTAAAGGCAGGTAACCCTTCTTTTGCTACGCTATTTTTTCAAGCTGTTGCTATGTTGGTTTTCCCTTTCTAAAACTGTCCTTTTATCACACGAGGTGCTTGCAAGCAGTGATGTTATGGTTTCTACAGCTGTGGTTAACAGGCAGTCCAGTGCTCCTGAGAAATGTTCGTTAAAACTGAAGTTGATGCTGTATGTTTTAATGTAGGCTCCCATTAATTTAATGGAACTGAGTGTAGCACTGAGGTTTAGGAAAGAATTGTCATTAAGTGGAAGAGTAATAGACTTTCTGGACCTCAGAGTTAGAACTTTAATTGTATTACAATGACAAAATCATGCACCATTTGAGGTGCCTCTGCTTTCTAGTCAGTGTCATCCAACCTACTCATCTTCTACATTCCTTCCTCGTATATTTTTTTAGGATATGTTTTTGGGTGAAAGAAGCACTGCTGAAGATAGTCTTAAAAAGAGATTACTCTTGGGTTTTGGTCTGATTTTTTTAGTTGCTAAGTCTTAATTTAAAAAAAAAAATTAAAACCTAAAACTACTAGTAGGATTAAATTATTTTTGAACTAGAGTATTAAAAGAGACAGTGACAAACACAAATGTTAAAGGACTGCAGCTGAATTGATATGCTGCAGAATTACCCTATGTGCCTACTTTTAAAGATGATGATGGCTTTCCTTGCAATCAATTTTATACCTGTTTTTCATGCATTTAGTAATTATTAACATAGACAGTAGGACACTACTAACTGGCTTTTGTAGCATTATGTTCAAACAGCTAGGTGGGGATAAAGAAATGGAAAAAATATGTTGGTGAATAAGGGGTACAAAAGATTTTTTTTTTTTTTAATGGACTCGCGTAAGTACTGCTACGGTGAACCAGACCAGAAGATCCATATAGGCCAATACTCTGTTCTGCTACGAGCTGACTGAACAAATAGAGAGGGATCCTTTTTTTCTGGTATATTTTTCCCAACTTGCAAACATCGATGATTTAAGAACCGTTGTTTCTTTAATATGCACTGATGGATTTATCCTCTATGGATTTGCCTAATTCTTCTCTGAACCTCTTTTCGTGCTCCTGGCCTTCGCAGCCTTCTGTGGCAATAAGTCCCAGAATTTAACTATTTGTGTGGAAAAGTACTTCCCTCCCTTTACTTCTAAGGTTGCTGCAGGGTAATTTCATCAGGTGCCTCTTGGATTGCTTTGTGAGAAGCAAATACCATCACTCACTTGTTTTTGCTGTGACATCCACCATTTTTAGACACAGTTACTCTTGAATATTATTTAAAATTCCTGCTTTATTGAACAAAACTTTGTTTGATACATCTCCGATGAGTAATTTTATAGGACTTAGTTTTACCTGTCTTTATATGTGCTTCAAGTCAATTTTCAAGAAAATTCTGTCTGGTTTGTCCCAAATAACATTGTTACTATTTTACTCAGTTTTCTGTTTATGCTGTGGTCTTCGACTTTATGCCTTTTTTGAAATTTATTTTTGTATTAATGTTTCACATTTGTGAAAAATAGGACAATGTTGTGATGGAGACAGTGTCATTTGCCTTAGGACACTACTTTATAACCATGAGAGGTCTGACTCAGTAAGGCTGAAGGTAAAACTATTGTAGATCATAGCAGCAAATGAGCTAGCTCCCAGCGCTTTATCTTTGGGGGGGGGAGGGGAACCTATGAAAACTAAGGAAATTTAGTTTTTGCACTTACAAAGATGAGATATCTTAGCTACCTCTATGTAAATTATTCCACTTGTTCCTTACTTGGGCCCCACCATAAATTATATTTAATGAACATACATTCTCAGCCTGTTACTTTTGTGGGGCTGCAATGCATTCAGGGGGTATGTGGCGAATTGTACCTCAAATAAGGTTTTTTTTGAGAGCTTGTTTGGACCAGTTGTCATGTCGTACAGAGACTCACATAACACTGTGGTGCTGGATTTAAAGGTGAACAGTGAAGAAACCTCTGCCTCTCTGAGATTTCTTCACGAGCTCTGCACTGGACCAGGTGTCCCTCCACCTGCCCCAGCACCATCTCCAAAGCCAGTCAAGGCTTGAGCTGAGTTAACCCATGGCCATTAGTTAGCACAGGTCATGCTGCAGCTCCCCAGCTGCCTTTCCTCAGCACGTTGCAACGTGTATGTACCAGGGAGCCCCAGGATGGGCCTGGGGGTGTGGGATGGCACCTTGAGAGTGCAAGGGATGGGAGCGAGTGAAAAAAAAAATGAGTGTTCATCAGCACTGGCCTCATCACCAGCACTTGAAAACCCTTTTCTGCACTTGTTTAAAAAATGGTTCTTTGCATTTACTTTATGCTATTCTTTACAATGTAAGGATGGCAGAAACGAGCCTTTACAAATAAATGATTTTGTACTTTGATGAACGACTTTGCCTTTTCCTACGTGGAGACGTTCAGAAGGTCTTAAGGGCCTTGAGCATATTGAAGTGGGAAATGGGGTCTGGCTTTTCCGATGTCACAGTAGTTGTTTGTGCTAGTGGAGGGTGGGGACCGAAAGAAACAAACAAACAGAAAGCTAAACAAACCCCCCAAAAGTACGCCAAAAATAAATTATTTTAATGATAGCCAGCACTGATTTCAGGGTTAATTCATTATTCCTTAACATGAAACAGTCAAAGAAGCTCTTTGACAAGACAGAGAGCACAACATGCTTAGGAAATTCTGACAGGTCTATCCTATGGACAAGAGTAGTTGGAAAGGTTAGGATACTTCCAGCTTGTTAGAGAGGGAGAGTGTCCCAGTAGTCCAGTGCAAGAAAAAAATAGATCGAGTTCTGTGTATCCTAGACTTCTAATGAGGGTCTCCTTATCGCTAGCTAAAGATAATCCCATCTCCTCCTGATTTAGCATGAGAGACCGGGTGATGGGAACTCATAATCTTCTACTTCTCAACCCTCCTGTCCTAGAGTTCAAGTACCCCCAGTGCTTCTAAGTTCTCTGACACTTTTCCAGCACGTCGCTCCCATTCTTCAAGCTCCTTCCCCATTCCCAAACTATTCCTTCCCTCAGAACTACAACCTTTCATCACCATCTACTCCAAAGTCCCCTCAATCCTCCCAACTCCCTTTCCTCGCCATGCCCATTTCGTGTTGTGGCAACCTTTGAATAAAATTGTTGGTAGCACTGTGTTTGTTGAGCTCTCCTGGTCTCTTCCCCTCCCTCCTGCAGTGATTATATCTGATGACTAGGTTTTCAAGTATTCACTCCCAGCTGTCTACAATGGGAGCTGTTATATGTTGAAATATTCCTATAAACCTAGTCCAAATAGGACCCTATTCTAATGAACAAAGGAAAATGGCATGAATTCCCTCCTAATAGACAAGAGATTTAGTTTGGGTGTGTGTACTCATGAACATCTGGTAAAATGCGATTTGGTGATGAAAGTTTCCTTCACATGGTCAAGTCCCAACAATATCACACACTGTTTAGTCTAAACTTTTATTTCACCAAGCGCTACACTTTTGCTTTCAGTGACCTTGCACATCAGTCAGAGGGCATGCCACACACACTGCTGTTTCCACTCTGAACAGGCAGGCTGAAGTTGAAAACTGCAGGTTGGAGACTCTGCCGCCCTGATGCTCTGTCCCCATTGTTGTGGCTAAGCTTGTTATTGTGGCATAATTATTGTTATGTTGACAAACCAAGCGCTGGGCCGATGACCTCTGCAGTATCAAGAGCATTGCTGTCATGAGACTCATTTCAATAGACATTTGCAAGTGACCTCAAACTGCAGCAAAGATATCCTGCTGTTCTTTCGTGTTTTAGATGGTCTACATCTCACATGTGTGATGCTGAAATAGATTTCCTTCCACAACGATCTCTGAGAAACCTTGATTTGTTGTGTGTGTTCYGATGTGGCCCTAATGACGGGACCTAAACTGTTCTTCTCAAAGCTGTGTCAGAATTGCGCTTTATTTCCCCTTGCCTTGTTTTGTTTCATGTATGTGAAAGAGGAGGAAGAGGGGGGGGAAAAATACCGTGCCATCTATACTCTGGTGTTTTTATTATAACTGTTATCTTGAACTCTGGTACATGGACTGTTGTTATTACAGATGTAGGAACTCTAGGACAGGAGGATACCAGCATCCAGTGCTCTGTCTTTTTGCATGTGTACTTGTGTGTTTCTGATCACTTGATGCAACAGGAGCTTTTACAACCACACAGTTGTGGCTGCACTCAAGTTAGCTGTCCTACTCAATACGTGCTGCTGGAACATTATCCAAACACATAAGAATGGGATGCAAGCAACTGTTCCTTCACAGATGGGTAGGACATTACCACTGTCTCTTAAAACTRCTTCAGAAAACTAAAAAGAATGCATTATTTTGTATTTAAAAGGAAAAATTGAAGGGCCAAGACATAACACCTGATTCAAGGCTCCATAAGGGCTCCCTATGACAGGCTTTGGAATAAGATCTTTGATTTGAATACGGACTTGATGTAGGACAGTGCCTTTTGGCATTCTGCAAGTCCCCTCTTCTGTTAGCAAGCAYTTCTTGAGGACATGTAGGGACAGATGTCATGGCTGAACAGGGGAGCCCGCTGCTTTAGTTTTGAAAGATTGCATGCTTGGAGGGAATGGGTACACCAGGCATGACACTTTGTGACCTCTCTCTTACATGCCTATTAGGTTTTTTCAATAATTTTCTGAAATACATTGCTAATGCAATAAAGATAAAGTTCTGCAGGAAAGTCTCTTGCCAGTCTGTGCTGATGTGAATGTGGAGGAAGGTGCTGAGGAGATAATATTCCCCTGTTTAGACAAAGTCTAGACCACGGAAGGTTGAGAACCCATCATTTAAATGAAAAGAGGGCCTACTGCAGATGCAGTCAGTGAGAATGAAGCTGTTTTGCTGCTAATGTGCTAAAATAGAAACCCTGTGCTGTCAAAGTATGAAAGCAAGGATGTTTTGTTACTTCCAGTCTCACTCATGAAAGGTGCCCAAGGTGAATTTTCACTTGTGCTATTCCTTTTGTTCCAGACCAGACAATCATTCACAGCAGAGCTAGAGATGGTAGGAGGAGAAGGATTACATGGTCTGCTATATGGCAGCCCTTAATATATAAGCTYGTAGCAAGTTTGAAAGAGTCTGCCGTTACCTTGAATCCCCAAAGGTTGGAAGACCGAGATGACATTTTTCTTGTGCAGTATCACAAGAAAGCAGGACTGGAGTAGATAGTTCCCCTCTACCACACTGGTAGGCTATTAAAACAGCAATGCAAAATTCTTTTGAACTGCTCTAGAGAAGTATTAAGAAAAGTTTTGGGGTTTTTTTTAATATACATTAGCCTCTACCTATGTCACAGTTTTTAAATTGGTTGGACCCGTGACAGTGCTTTGCTTGTCTGGACTCTCTCTCCTTTCTCTGGTTTCTCCCACCTGTTTGTGGAGTGCACTCTCTCTCTTCCTTACTTGGACAGTCTCACTGAAAAGTGAAGCATATCTTAAGCAGAAATTTTTTTAAATGTCATATCTTGAAAGAAAATTTGAAAATCACATTATGAGTGCTGTGTAAAGCCCTAAAACCCTTGTAATTTAGTAGTGACTTTTATCAGAAAGCTGACGCTTAGCATAGTGTACCGATTAGTGGTACATGTTCTCTGTGTATCTCAAAGACATTTCAAAGGCTGGAATTTCATAGATCTTCAATAATTGCTTGTCCAGCCAGTTGAACTTCTGAAGAATTAATTTCTTTGGAGGTTGAAATGTTCTATCTGTATCCCTCCCACTTGCTTATATTTCCATGCCATAAAGTAGACAGAAATATTATCTGTGCTGTGTCCAGAAATAAGCTTTCCAGTTATCCAAATTCTACTGAGCAGCAAATTAAGAACTGGAAGATATATAGTACCTATGTAGAACATATTTAATTGAAGGATGTTGGACAAAAGGAGCTGAGCAGATGATAATCACTACTAAATGTTTCCAGCAGAGATCATTGCTTGGGTTTCGTTTCTTCTTGCTGTTAACATCACAGAGTGACGTCTTGTTCACTCTTTACCTCCAAGGCACGTTGGATAGTCGAAGTCCTCCTGAGACCATCGGGTCTGAAATCAGACCAAGAGAGTCCTCACTTGGCTGAAAACTCTCCTGTTTCCCTCAGATGTCTATGCACAGTGTGGAGGAAAGTCTCTCAGTTAAAGTTGCACAATGCCAACTTTTTAAAGTCAGGTTCTGAGGGTGCTCATATACACACAGTGATTTCCAAGCTGTCTTCCCCTGAAATCAGAAAGCTATGGCTTTGCACTCCTGAACTCTTTTACTAAAATTAAAAGCATCAGAAAGAAAAGGGGAAAAAGCCCAACCAACAAAACCTAAGTCTTTCTTCCCTCTTTTGCAGATTTGTCATGCCTCGATTGTAAATTAGAATTTTAGGACTTTAGAGGGGAATGGAGCATTTGGCTGCCTCGTTTCATGCTAAATCAGAAATAGCGTAAGAGAGCATTTATTTTGCAAGGAACAGAACGGGGACTACTGCCCAGAAAACTGCCAGTTTTCTCCTGCCTTTGCAGCCAAGCCCTTGGGCCCCTTTCATCTCAGACCCGGCTATAATTGTAACACCTGCTCTGGAGCTACACTGAGAGCTGAGCCGATAAAGGTAGCAGTTTGCAGACCTGAGCACGCTGGAGCGCCTTAGCTTTTTGGAAGGCCCTGCTTTCTCTGGCCCAGATCCAATACACCACTTAGACATCTGCTTAACTTTAAGCATGTGAGTATCCCCTTTGAAGTCCTATGTATATTGTTTTGCCGGACTGAGGTCAATGAGCTCAGTACCTTGCAGGATTGAGCTCCTGAATGTCAGATTTGATTAAATGCTCCCCCTTTCTTCCCCCTCCTCCTCTCCTACCATGAAAGCCTGACCAGAGCTGAAAACAGCCTCAGCAAAAAAAAAAAAAAAAAAAAAAAAAAGCAGCTGGTGAGAAGTGAGCCTGGCTCAGCTGTGGTAGCTTGGTCTTGCGGATCTAACCAGAAGAAAAGCAGAGCAAAAAATCCAGTTGGAGATCTAGTTAAAAATTAAACCATCTACACTTTCCAAAGGGAGCTGCAGAATCTCAGCTAGAAGTGACTGCTTATCAATCGTGCTGCCTCTTCCTCCTCAAACTCTTCGTGCTGTTGCTTCAGGGGTACGACCGCCCGTTTTATCTAACTGCTCCCTGTTAATTGTGCTCCTGCTTCTTTCTTCCTGCGACTCCAAAATATGCTGTCCGCAAGCGGAATGAACCCCGCTCTCCCAGTCTGTTCCCTGTCAATTCGCATCAGTTTAAGGCCAGGAAAGCTAACGGGGAACAAGGCACTGCAGCATTTGAACTCAACCTTGCTTTCCCAAGGAACAAACTGACAATTAGTACAGGGATCAGCATCAAAAAAGAGCAACCCAGCGTGAAGCCTGTCTAATTAGTCATATGAACGGAGAGCTTCCCCTCCACTTCCTCGGGAACACATGCCTGTCAGATCTGATACAAAGAGACTTCTCTCCCTAACATAATACTGAAATTAGGTTGAGAACAGGTAGCCCTGGCTGAATCCTTGTGTAAGCAACGGGAGGCTTAGCTGCAACGTGTAGTTGCGCGCCTGTATCCACAGTTGCAGCGTGCTTATAACCATGTGCTTTGCAAGTGATTGCAGGATGTTTCTTTCCTTGCAAAACACGGGGGGGGAAGAAGAAGGCATTGATCTTGTTGCTAATCTTCTCGATTTAATAACACTTCTTGTTTAGATGGAAAAATGAGCAAAGGGAAAAATTGGAGATGAAAGCTGAATGACAGTCTCCTAATCTCAGAGAATTGTGCTGGTTGAGAGACTCCATGTGTCTGACATCTCTTTTTTTTTTTCCTTCTTTTTTTTTGCTTTATGAACCAAAACATGCATTTATCTCCTACAATCTGCAAAATAAGTAGCAGTAAAACTTTGTGATTACTGTTAATTTTGCCATAGTATTTGGATAGTGGCTAACAGCTTGAGCGGAAGTTAAGATCCTGTTGCATTCACTCCGTGAATGAAGAAGGCRACCAAAGCTCATGCAGTTTAACAGCTTGTCTATACAGGGACACACAGAAAAAACAAGCCAAATGAACTAAAAGTGTCTATTTTATGATTAGTTAAACTCCATTTAAATTCCTGAGTCAAACTCCTAATTCAGAGTTTAAAAGTCCTTAATCTGGTTTTGTTGAATTTACTTTGGAACTGAAGCAAATGAGATTAAATGAAAGCTACTTTAAACGTGTCCTGGAACTTTTCTGATGTGGGCTGCAGAATATATGTGGCATGCTAGCAATTCTGAATTTTCATTTTGTTCTTGAACATAAGGTATGTTTTATACTGGCATGGCTTATTTCTGGAAGGAAAAAGGAATAAACTCCTTGGATATAACAGGCTTTTGCACGAAGGTAAAGAAACATCTGTATAGGGACTGCATGCATATAACAAGTAAAGAAAAAAACCACAGCCACCACTGCAACAGTTTTATCAGTGCATCTGCTGGGTCTTCATGATGGTGACATGTTGCAGTAAGTCCCTCTGCACTGATTTCTGTGCAGATCATAGCCTAGATTGGGCTTTTTTTTCTTTTTTTTTTTCCTTTTTTTTTTTTTTTAACTTTTCTTTCTGTAGCCCAAGTGCTGTATGCCTTGGTTTCACTGACATGACTGTCCCGTCAGACAGAAACTCTCTGTTCCTTCTGTAGGGGCTGCCAAACAGCCACCAGAGAAGCTTTGCTCCTGCAAGGTACCTCAGGCTGTTTGTTTCCGACAGGAGACTGACAGCTGCATCTCCAGATGTGGACTCCTGGCACGGTGGGAGAATACCAGTACCAGACCAAGCATCTGTATTGAGGTAGCTCCTTTGTTTATATACCAAAAGGGAGCATAGATGTTTTCTATTTGATACAGCAGAGGGCTGAGTCTCAGGAGACATGCATGCACTTCCTACTGTGGCATTTACCTTCTGGTACTTCAGAGGACAAAGCTGAAACAATTTGTGTAGTTCTTCCTTTCCTACCTATCATGATAATACCCTTATTTGCAAATCACTTGAGTTGTACTCCTGGAAAGTGTGATAAAAGGCCTTTTTATCATTATTTATTGTTATTACTATTAATGCAGAAGCACTGGCAACTATAGCTTGAGCTAAGCACATGCTCACGAGGAGCACCACTGCGCCTAAGCAGAAATGCCCAGGAACTGAGACTGTGCAACTGAGCTCTCTGTTTCCTCACATACCAGAGAGAGAAGAAAAAAAGAATGATTCTTCTGCTGTATACCGAGTGGTACAGAAGAAATGCCACATGCTTGCCACTGAAGCTGCATCTCTAGTATTCGGATAAGCGCGCTCTGCTTCCTTCATGCAGATTCTCCATGTATTAATTAACTGAAATCAGATGCTTGGTGCTTTTAGCAGCTTGTGTTTGAATAGACACTTGGTGGCACACTTTCTCTGAAGAGTGCTGTGGGATAATGTAGCTGTTTTGCTAGAGTCCCTTTTTGTTTTCGTCCCTCGTCCTTGGCATGGTGTGTTCTTACAGGCTGCCAGCTTGCCCTCTGGGTTTTGCAGCTTACCTGGAGAGCACGGGCAGCTGCTTTTAAGAAACAAACAAACAAAACTCTTCCCCACAGATCTCTCTTCAGCTCCCAAGAAAAAGAAGATAATCGATAGCTAGAGTACTCTGCAGGTTTCAATGACCACCTGTGTGGTCCAAGCTCAGCTGAATTTCACTGTATTCTTGGGGTGCTGGAAACAAAGTCCTTCTCTCATGGACTTCTTGGGCCTCCCTTCCTACTCCTGCATGGCTGCTTTCTAGAAGACACAATACTATTCAGTATTTGCGTCTACTCAACCAAACACCATCAGCTTTTGCATCAGGTAGTCCTGGTGATACATATTTCTGCTACACTCACGTAGGGAAGAATCTCACTGTATTATTTAAAAAAAAAAAAAAAAAAGTATTTGTACAAGTAGTAAGGAGATAGCGTGCTTTATGATTTTTCCTCGGGCTAATATTCGTGGCTCATGAATGGTATTTACCCTGCTGCCCTTGTTATACGAATGCTTGCCTAATACTATTGCTCAACCATAAAGCTTACATTTGCTTCCAGCAGAGTTCAATGCTGTGAGCTGGCTAATACCAGCATCATCTCTCTGTGAATCTGTATTAATGAGTCACTAAAAGAAGAATTGTGTGTACATTGCCCTGAAATTTTACAAGGCACTCTGTTGCCTTCCTGAGCTGGTTGAAGACATTGTTTGAAATGTGGAAAAAATATGTGCGTTACCCAATGTCTGTTCAACTTGTAGCCCTGATCATCTTTTCTTCTTGCTGCCTCTACTAGCTGGTCCCCCAACAATGCAATGGACTGCACGAGACTGGGCGCAGGGCTACTACCAGCACTAATGAACACTGCCAAAATCTACTGCCGTTAGAGCACAAATGTAGAGAAATGGCGGTGGTGTTAAGTCTTTCATATACTTGGCCATGAACAAGAACTGGGGGGTAGGGGAGGAGGGAACAGTGGGACAGTAGTATGTTACATGTCAAAGATGCGTGTCATATGATGATGAACTGGTAACTGGTTCCCTGGTGCTTTTTCTGCAGTTCCCCCAGCCCTGCAAGCAGTACTCTAATTAACAGGCTAGTTATCCAAAACGGTCTTTACTTTTCTGCTCACTGTCCTTACTCAGTGTATTACAGCATTTGCTGCTCCACAAAGCTCTGAGGACTTCTGTGAGGAGGAAAAGAAACAGCAGATTCGGTTCCCAAATGCTCTAAAGCTCCATTTGAAACCAGAGAGCGAGTCGAGCCTTCCCATCATTCGCATGGGAAGGTTTCAGATGATATAATAGTGTCTTTTTCATCCTTTACAGCTCTGGTTCAGGTCTGTTAGCCATTTCAGCAGTGTCCCTCTGAGGGAACACTAGCGATGCCGCTGCTGCTGACTCACAAAAGGCCCCACTTCCTTGACACATCACAGTGACTGCAAAGAAAGCCTTTCTCCATGTGAGCCATGCTGCAGCTCAGCCTGGTTCTCATTATGTTCCTCTCCGTACCGTTATACTTCTGCATAGACGCAGTACCCACCCAACTGGGGTCACGTCTGCTGCTAACAATCTGCTGACATATTAGATAAGTTATATGGGTTTCTTCACTGCTGCCAAGGGCAAAATATTCCCACATCTACAGTATTTCATTATCTTTTTTTTTTCTTCTTTTTTTTAACCAGATGCTGGTCAAGCTGCAAAAATCAGGGAAAGTTCCTGAAGTATTGTGCTCTTACCTTATTAATGCTGTCTGGTTTCCTCCCCAGAAGTGTAGGATACAAAACAACTGGGAAGTAGCAGTCAGGATTTTTCCACTTGGCTTGTCTGAGGGGTCTTTTGCTTTTTGCTTCTTCCTACACTCACCTGACATGGACGCTGTGCAATTTGTTTTCAGTATCTCTTTTAATTGAGAGAAGTCTAATCTAATGAGTCACCTGCAGGACCTTCATCTTCGACAGTGAACATATGGGCAGTTTGCAAGGCATCTTAATGTCTCTCCCAGAGTTTTTGACCCCGAAGCACTGTCTTTGTTTATATAACACAAAACAGATATGCTTCGTTGTTGTGAAATTACCATGAGGGAACTATGCTTGTTGCCTGTTTCTTAAAACTGGCTTCCTTAAGGAAACAAGGCTGAAACAATTCTGTCTGTCTGTCCATCCCACCCCTGCTCCAACAAAACTTCTGAACTACTTGGCTAATTTCAGTTTAGTTTGAAAATAAGGACAGGCTATCGATATTAACTGTATACTTCTTTTGTGAATATAGACAGACTAACATAGGAGGCAGAGATTCTCTTTATGCCTCCATTGATGGAAGAATTACAGCATGACTTGGTTCTTTTTCTTATTAGATAATTATTGACAGAGCAAACTTTATTGCAAGACATAAATTCATAGGTGACCAGCCTTCATAGATTCTGCTACTTTATGCAAAGTATTTCTTTATGTCCCCTTCAATACCTGCTTCTGAGAAATTGTGCCTAAATTTGCACATACTGCCTGCTCTGTTGCATCATAGAGGAACAGCTTAGTCCTCAGTAAACCCAGTATGGGGTAGATGTATTAGTAGACTTGTTCCTCAAGCCTAGGAAGTAGGTCTGGTTTCCCAACAAAAAGAGTTTTGTGAGATCTGACATGTTCTTCCTTTCTTTGATTACACAGGTTTATGTGATTGTTTCATTTGTTATAAGGTTCTGTGAAGGAAAAAAAAAAAAAAAAAAAAAAAAAGAAATTTGGTAAATTCAAATTATACCAGAGGAGGTAAAATTAACTTTGGCTGTGCTGCATGTGCTACTATCTCATATATAATAGTTTAAACCTCTTCCAGTCCCTGGCACTTGGATGACTAAACAAGCTAGTTAGGAGCTTCACCATAAGCTTTCAAACAGGACCACACCTAGACACGTCTAAAGCTATTTGGTATCAGTGTGGCACGTTAATATGAAGTCTGCTGAACAGATAGTAAATCTGGTTTCTGTCTTTCTTCTTAAGAAGAGAACCCAGCTTTTGTAAAATCTGGGTTCCATATGCAGAGCCAGCTATGAAGTCTTTCCTTTCACAGGAAAAGCCTGCACCAGTGTCCTCAAGTTTCATCAGCTCTGTTATGTCTCTCATGTCCCTTCCTTCCCCCCAAGAGATTCAAAGTACCAGTGCTTTGGTCAGGCCTGCCTCTTCTTTACTAGAGACAGATGATGATAAGTAGGTTTCATGTCACCACTACCTGTCAATAAACAGAGGCTCAGGGATAAAAGCGATGGGCATGTTGCAAGGACCGAGGTAAAGAGCCTAGTGAGGAACCGCAGCTTCTGGTGTCAGTCATATGAGTCAATGAAGAAAATGCGACCGGGTTGTGGACAGCCTAATAGTATAATTCACTCTTAGTTTGGCTGCAAAAGAGTTTGTTGCAATCCTTCCCCCTTGATTTATGGCTCTGAGGAGAGGTTATTTTAAGATACCAAGAACTCGGTTCAGGAACATGGTTAACTGCTGAAATGACCCCGTCTTTGCTGGATCATGTATGGCGTGTTTCCTGCGGATAGCTGAGCTGAGTTCACCAGTTACTCTGGGTGTTAGCAAAACACCAGCTAAACAGCGGCTTAAGAATATAAAACAGTGACAGACCGCAGGCAGAATATTGCAGAATGATCACTGTTTATTAACTCCTCTGGATCTTGGGCTGAATGTGACGATGTTTCAGCTTTACCTCAAAGCTTATGTGCTCTGAGAGAGAGCTGGCATTTCACAGCAGAAATTGCTTTTCTTTAAAAAAAAATTTAAAAGTAAAATGAGAACCAAAGTGAGTTACAGATGTCAAGGACTGTAGGCTGCCAGTGATGGCTATGAGATAGCACACAGATGACCTTGGCAGTGCTTGAATAAACTGAAAATTCTTTTGTTTAAAAAAAGACAGGAAAGAGAAAAGATGGCTTTCAAAAGGGCTAACCCTTCCTTTCTTTCTCTGCCTGTACGACCTCCCTTCTCTGCCCCTCTAGCCCATGCAGTTCTCATTTATGTGTTTCAGATGCACTCAAAAGTTGGTTCTTTTTGGTTCTCGGTTTTCTGTGAAAGCCCTCTCATTCCCGTGACAGTTGGTTCTCCAGCCTTCAGYGTGATGCAGCTTTAAGAACACACACTTCTGTCAACAGGAAAAAAACAGGGTAAGCGACAGGGATACATTAGAAATCCCACTCTCTGTGCAGTGTCTGCTTCTCCAGCCCCCATCGCTGCCATCTACACCACTGTCGGTGGGACAAATGCATGCTGCTCCTGTAATTCCACCATCACTGCCATTGAAAGCACCAACCCGTAACAGATATAAATGCAGGCAAAAGAGCACGGTCTAGAGATGGACAAGAAATACCAAGGTTAACATGTTATTCAAAACTGTATATACTCAGGTTTTAGTGGAGAAGATCAGCAAAATAATGGTGACCATTGTGTTCTGCTTGTGACTGCTGACTGCAGTCTGTACCCATTCAGTCTTCCAGTGCTCAGGTCACACATTAGAGAGGGATCAGTCACTGTAGATTAGCACATGTCATCCATTTTAGTGACAGCAGAACTGGGTAATACTCGCTTTCCTGCAGCAGTCGGTGGCTTCTCTAAAGACATTTCCAAATTCAATTGCTGTTGGGTTAATTCCTCTTGTATCATGCTGCAAACTGGACAGCTGCCTCAGCTGGTGTCTGAATGTTCAATAGAGAAGAGGTCAGCGAAACTATTTTTCAACATTTAGCAGAAATCTACTGAAACTGTCAATTTTAGAAAGCTGATGGCAAGTTGTTTGACAGATGCCAAGTGGTAAGAGCCCAAATATACTATTGGGAATGTTTATTTGTGGGCATAATCTCCCCTGTCAAACTGAAGAAAAGGATGCCACGCCGGTTGCAAATATTAAGTGACAGATTTCATACGGCCTTTCTTTTGCTGAAAACATGACTGCATGTTAAACATAGAAGTGCTCTTCCCAATCCCTAGGAACACATCAGTGCAAAAGGCTCACAACCCTTTGAAACTGAACTTAGGAAAGAAAGGGTTCAAATATTGGTTGCTTTGATAACGAAAATATTTAAAAAGCTCTCTGAAATATGACCTAATTGAATACGATAGTGTCATCGGCTGTTAGCGCRTAGCAACGCCAGTTTTAAGAATGGACTCTATCTTCTCCTTTGTGAAAGCTCAGACAGAGTCTACAAATCAAGCTGTCGTCCAAATGCCCTGTTTTATAAGCAGTACTAATACCAGCTCTCTGTACGGCGCTTTTAATCAGCGGACTCCGAAGCCTCTTACACAGCAGGCTGGTATCGTTGCACTCGTCTTTGGGCAAAGCAAAGAGCAGGAACATAAAGAAGTTGCAATTCTGGGCTAGAGTCTAAGACTAGTAAATCCCAGACTCATGTTCTAGTTACCATCTTGGACTGATCGAGAGCAAACGCGGCATTGCCAAGGAAGGGTGGAGGCATCACCTGAGGTACAAAGCTGTCATTATGGCTGTAAAAGTTTAGCCACGCTTAAGCCACTCTTTTTTCCCAGCAAGTATTTCCACCCCTGGGACTTAGTACCAAATCTTCTCTCTCTCAACCCTTCGGTCTTAATTTTCTTTCCATTTCCAAGTGTCAGATATGTCTGTTTATTTCACCAGAATTAACCTTGGTTTTCCCTTTTTGATATAAAATATGTGTTTCAAAGTACTCACTAAATTATGTCCAGGCTTTCCCCCCCTCACCTCTGCTACAGCCTACTGTACGCCATTATCTTTCTTTTACAGTGCCAGCCTCGGTTTTACTATCCGCTTAGTAAATCCATATAATTTATTCTGGTAGGCTAAAGGGAATTTTCTTTCTGATTCTCATTTATTCTAGACCTTTTTAGGATATCCACACTAATCACGGTGAACAGTTCCAGTATTTTGTGCACTATATAAAGGTAAATATCACTTTCCACAGGATCACTTACATCCCAGTGTTTCAAACCTGAGGGACGAGGTTTGTCTTAGCATCGGCACTCATAGCATTCCTGGTGCTAGAAAGAAAAATTTATGAAAACGTTCTTTCTTGTACTGTACTTTGGCAGCTGTCTTTGAAATTGAAAGATGCACGACAAGGTTCTGTACTACATACTTGCTCAAGAGTTTCTGTAAGAGAAGAAGGAATATATACTTAGGTATATAAAAATGGGCTATACCACGGACTTTTAAAGGGAACTCACTTGTTTCAACTTGTGCTAGACCTAAGCTCTTGGTCAAATCCTTAAGTTGCTGAAAAGTGACAATGTAAAATATGTTTTTAATATTTTTGAAATATATTATTCCAACATATTTTTAAAAAATAATTTCCATTACTGGAAAATGTTTCGATTAATGAAAGAGATTTATTATTCAACCTTTTTTTTTTTTTTAGTTTTTTACTTTGACTCCATATACAGCTGGAATTACAGCATATGGCTTCAGGCTGATTTTCATCAATCCCTTCATCAAAGAAAGATCTCTTAAAGAGAAGAAAAAAGAAAACAAAAAAAGAAAAAAGGAAAAAAAAAAAATGAACAAGAGAAAGCGTCTCACCCTAAATTTAAGAGGCTACCGTGGAGGCAAAGAAGTCAGTCACTGGATTAAATGGGCTAGGCTTAGCCCAGACCTCAGCAATGGGTAGGGTTGAAAGCATATACCCTGTCCTCTCCTGACTGACAGATGGRGAAGATAATCAACAGTAGTAAGTCAGGGCAGCTTTGCTACTAATCATCAACTACGTTGTGGTGGGATTCAGCTGTATTGGGTAACTATAGCCATACAGAAAGGCCAATTCCTGCTCCGAAGATCTTGCAGCCTCGTCGGAGGCAGGGGCAGGCCAGCGGTGGAGGGTCGGGTGGGCTGTCTTCCTCCCCTGATGGTCGCCTTGCACAAGAGGAATCCCTTCTGCCTGGCAGTCTTTAATAAGCTCCCCATTTACCTTCCTAATGCTGGGMCAAAAGAGCAGCACACTGGACTGCAAATGTAGTTCAATCCTTGTGTAACAAAGAATCGTCAAAATAAAAGCCTAGGAACGGTGATTTCTCTGCCATGGAACAAATAAGATGCATGATAGGTAGTAAGTGGTGTCTCTTTTTTGGTGGAAAGGAGCTGTTTTCACACTTCTTACTTCCTACTGTTTTTATCCCTAAAATATCCGATTTCCATGACTTATAAGCATTTATAAACTATATCTATGATTATAGTTATTGGTTATTTACTCAACATGTACAGCGAGATATTATTCTATCGGTTGAGTTACGTTTGCTGTATTTGTGTTTCACAGTAACAGCAGTCACAATTGTGTTAAATTTTGTAAACCTTTCCTGTATCTCAAAAAAACCCCATCCCAACTTTGTATCCTGCAAGAACACTGGAGGCTAACACCTTATTTACTCTTATTTAGCCATATTTTAAATTAACAGATGCAGGCACTACAAGATTATAAATGTTCTCCATTAGCAAAACCTACACATTCATTTATATTAAATGTAAACCATCATAATCCCATGCCTGTCATAGGGAAGGGAAATGTTGTGCTAATTTCTACAGCACCCAGAAGCCTGGTTGATTTGTATTTTCATTACCATAGTTGTTATTGCTGAAAGCTTTAAGATCGACCACGAATACTGTACTACAGTCACCAAGTTAAGCTCTAAAACCAGCCTAAAAATCCCTGAGAGGCTTGGTAAGGTTGAACTGAAGTATTGGTTCAAGTTCTTCTCTGATCCACGTGAAATGAACTGTTAACTTTAGAGGGGCCAGATTTTCACCTCTGATCGCCTGAAAGGTGATGGCAACTTACCTGGCTTTTAGCCACGTTTTACGGTGCAAATTCCAGGTTGATTGGTTTCCTTGCTTTGATATAAATAATGGAAGCAAGCTGGCTGCTGCTGCAAACCCGCCCGGGCAGGGCAGGAAGCGCTTAGCTCGTACAGTTGTCTTCACGTCCCTGAAATGAAAACCCTTTCGGTGCCAGCCTTCCAGCAAAGCGTATGCTGAGAATTACACGAACTTGTGAATTGCTTTCCCCCAATGTTATTTACGACCACTTTATTTCAAATAAGCTTAGTTTCCCTCTGCAAGCTTAGCCGTTGCCAGATAAATCAGCGGTATGTTATGGGTACTGAAATATGTTTTCCAAGCCCTAATCCTGAATACTTTCGAAACTGCAGGCTTAAAAAAAAAAAAAAAAAATTCCTTTTCATGCCAGAACACCCCCAATCCTGTTCCCCATACTGTTAAAATAAGCAAAAGCGWTGCCTTTCACCGCACCACGGTGTGGGAATGCTTCTCCCTCTGTCCTTACAGTGTGGAAATAAGCCAGAAATATCTGGCAGCCCTGTCTGCAGTGCCCGATGGGTCCGGCAGCGCGGCCCTATCTGCGTGCGCCAGGTTTCTGCCATCATGGCTGTAAGGGTTCAGACAGCAGAAGGCTGCTAGGGCAGTTTCTTGGTGACAGCAGTGCTGCTCCCAGACCATATAACACGCTTTATTACAAGCTGCTCTGTATGATCTGGGAGAGTTGTAAATCACAACGCTTCTCACTTTCCGAGTTCACTAGGCCAGAAATTAAGTCGTCTTTGTTCTGCATTCACCTCATGTCTCCTTGTTTTCTCACTTTTTTAGTTTGTTTTTTTTTTTAACTACCATTTTCCTTTACATCTAGCAGGAGAGATGTGGTACACAAAATGTAGATGCATCACTGAGCAAGAATGGAAAAGCATCCACTACTGAAGTTTTTGGAGAATGGCTGATAGTCTTTTTTTAATACTTTCTACCACCGGCCCTCAAAGCAAAACTCGTCGTCGTTGGGCGTATTCCTACTGCTGTATGTTCACAGAGGGAAAATATGCAGAGGTCAGCAGTTTCAAAGGCAGTCTCTAATTTTAGGTTCTTAGCTTTGGATATTTTGGGACAAAACTTTGGACACAACAAAAGAAGCGTCAAGGAACTATAAATCTAGATGAAGTAAGTAACACCCAAGACATCTCGAAACGGAGACCCAAAACCAGAGACTCTTCTATTTAAAAAAAAAAAAAAGTTTTAGCATTTTCCAGAAAATGTTTTTCTTAGTTCTTGAGGTTTCTTTCCTTCCCCACACTTCCCGCTATTCCTATTTTCATATCGCCATTACAGGCAACTCTGAAATTCTCATACCAATCCAAGGCCTGCGAAAGTCGAGGGAAAAAATTGCCCTTTCTTTTAACGCGCGTGTGATCATCTTAAGATTGAGTGCTGTGTAAAGTCTGATTTTTTTTTTTTTTTAAACCAAAAAATGCTCCTTGAAACTTTTTTATTTAGCTGAATTTGTTCTAAATACTTTTAATTGGCAATGTATTGTTTATTAATGTCTTTTAAATATGCAATTTTCAAAACTTTTAAAATTGCGAACAAAAGACCTATTTAAAGTCCAGTCATGTAATAAAGCTCAAAAGTGCTGATTTATTAAATAATTCTTTGAAAATTAAGTATGAACTGTGGAAAAAGTCAAGAAGGCCTGAAAGAAAATTAAATTAAAACAAGTTCGCTTAAAATATCTGTCACAGATAGGAAAAAAAAAAAAGAAATTAATATTGTTTCAGGAGCTCGAGTACATTCGAGTACATTTTCCAAGCAGTCCCAGTGTGCAATCACATCGCTCAGTAGCCAGAGATTTGCTTCAACCAACAAACAATTGCAGGGACAGCTCTGCTGGAAACGGCAAGCCCAAAATTTCTGAAGGACCACAGTACCTGATCAAAGGTGAGCGAACCATCACAATCTTTCAGTCTGCCGGGAACTGCTGTTCCATCTTCAATTTGAAAGTCAAGAACGAGCTCGGTCCAATCTCTAGGACAGACGAACAGACAGATGTACATATGCTTGTCAGGACATGATAACTTCAATGAGACTTCAAAAGTCATGAACTAGAAGAGATTTTTCAGATGCTCCAGCAAACAGCTTCCACATCACTGACATACATTTTTACATCTTTAAATGAGCGCTGAAATACAGAAGTCTTGTTTTCCACTAAACTTTTGGTCCAAAGCAGTGGTTTCAGTTTACAGTAAATCTTGCACTACRGCAGATTGCGGATTGCTTGTATTGATTCATGGAAGGTGGCTAAGAAAAGCATCACTGGGCAAGTTTAAACGTAGGGTACTGCAGATCTATGTGTATGGATATGTATACCTACATGCGCATATTTTTCATGTTGAATAATATTCCCATCGGCTAAGTAAGCAAGTCACGTTTTATGATTTATAAAATTTTGAAGAGCGTTCTGAAATGCTTTGTGTGTAAAGAAATTAAAAATGCTTTTTGTGTAAAGAAACTGGGCAAGCTATTGAAACGCAGTCCCCTCCAACGAAGTAGCTGGACTGTAAATAGAAAATTTTGTATTCTCTGATTTTTTTTTTTTAAGACCTGTAAAGGAGCTTTTCTGAACCTATCCATCCCTCCARCATGCCAGACTTTCTGCTTAGTTATGCCAGTTAAATCAATTCATATTTCATCTAACGCTGCAAAACAGGTGGAAGGGCTCTTAAGGATCTTGGTTTGAAATTGAGCATGAAATGGATGCATAAAAACAGAGAGTTAAAGATCATGTGGCTTTTTGTAACACCGCTGACTATTGCTTTAAACCCCAAAATCCAAAGCGGGTGCTTGGGCACTGCGGACGCGTGGTGTATTGTATAGTCTTGGCTGTTCTGGGTGCTGGTGGGGATGACTTGTTTTGCTTTGGTTTTTCAATTAAATGATGTTGGGAAAGCTGAGCAAGATGAACTTGCATGTTAATTTTTTTTTTTTTTTTTAAAAAGTAAAAAAAAAAAAAGGCTCATGACTTCTGGTACATGTGATGTGAAAGGGAGCAGAGGTTCCTCACTGCCTGGAGGCAGGAAGGCCCTGCTGCCTCTCCCTACCCCATCCCACCATGGGGAGCCCAACTTTGCCCTGGACCCCCCTCTGGTCCAGGGCGGACCCCCCTCAACCACTGGAGCTGGATGTGATGCTGGCCGGCAGCTGTGGAGCATCCTTTTCCCGGGGGTGCAAGTGCCTGTCCTCGCCGGGGGGAGGGAGGCTCCCCCCGGCGAGGGCAGGCGCAGCATCGGGGCCGCAAACCCCTCATGCCCTGCCTATTCTCTGCCTGCACTCGGGAAGGCGAGGAGACTGCGGAGCTGCCCTCGGGGAAACCAGCCCGGCTGGCTAAAATGTGCTGCCTGCCACCGGGAGAAGTAATTGCATTGGATAACGACCTTCGTGGATAGTCGGGGTGCTAATAAGCTCAGGCCAGAAAAATAACGTTTCGTGCCTTCGTTGCGGCTTTCTCGGTGGCTGATTTTAAAACCTAAAGAGATTTTGCAATATTTGAATTAAATGGTCGTGTCCGGAGTCTTGCACTGCTTGGTGGTGCTTCAAATTGTAGCTGCAGAGCGTTAGGAGTACAGACCCTTGGTAAAAATTTCGTCAGCTTTTAGTGACGGTTTTGAACCGAAAAAAAAATCTGTGGAGTATCCAAACTCGGATTTTTTTTTTTTTWAAATAAAAATATCATCGCTTCCATTAAGCGTAAACTTTAGGTTTATATGGAAAATACAGTGTATTTTCTGTACATGAAAGGGGCGTAAAAGTCTAATCGTGTCCAGCTGACGTGCCGATGTGTGTATATACAGTATCGCACGTTTGAATAGGTGTTGAGGCGCCTATGGATGCTTCTATACTCGCACGTTTGTAGCGTGTGTGCGTGCGCTCGTCAGCTTGCACCAGAAGCAGATTTGCCGTATGGCTTTTGATCAGGGTGGATGTGTGTCCGTGTGTCCGGGTGTGTGTTCAGCTATGCCCGGCCGTTCGCGCTCTCCGTGGACAAAGACGTCTCCCGTTCAGGAGTGCAGTAGCCTGCAAAGTGTGAATAATTTTCAGTGAGGAGTTACACTAAGTGGGAAAGCTTTTAGCACATTATCCACTGGCAATTGGACTATAATCTAATTGTCAGCCCTCGGGTCTTAATAGAGCCTCTCTCTTTCCACCATTGGATTTGCATCTGGGAGATGCCTAATGGGTTTAAAATGCCTCGCATTTTGCTCCAATAAGCCACCTTCTCGGTGTAGGTGACATTGAGATGTTTTTGTTGTGAAATTGGATCTCGGGTGCCTGGGCTTCTGCCTGGATGGCGGCGGCGAGGGGGACATGCCCCCGCCCCAGAAATAGCGCTGGGAACGGGGTTTGCTCCGAAGCCGGGGCGCGGAAAGAGAGGGTGAATCCGGCGGAGAGAGCAATATAATTACGTGCAGCGGAGGAGAAAAAAAAAAAAAATCCTGAAAGCAGAGCTGATAATCGCGTAAGCTTGCAGAGGGGCAGAGCCGGAGCCGAGGAGCCCTGCAACCATCGCTTCGTGAAGTAGCGATGCGCTCGCAAGACGTGAACGGGCGCTCTTGCGACCCTGCCCGAGCGAATAAACACGATTCTTTACATAGGACAAGCTGGTTTCATCTACAAGGGAAAAAAAGTAAGAAGAAGAAAAAGATTTTAACTCCTCCGCTCCCGAGGCGGGGATGCGTTCAAGCCAAAAGCAGCACCGCAGGTTACCGTGCAGCGGGCGGTGCGGGCTGAAGGGTCGGGCACCAGCTCCGGGCAGCACCGGGCGAGAAGCGGTTAGGATGGGAAGGCGGCAGAGAGGGTCTCAGCAGCGGCACCCCGCACCCGTAGGCTCCTTTCTAATTAAAGAGAGGGGGGGGTTCCTCCCCTCTGCACAGGCGAGGGCTTCGGAGGGGAGACGGGGAAATAACGGGGGAGGAGGGATGGGATGCAAATGCCAGGTTATCCCAAGGGGCGGCCGGGAGAGGAGCGGGTGTCAGCTCAGCTCGGTGCCCTGCGGGGAAAGAGCAGCCGGGGCCGGTTTCGGGGCACAACCCCACGGGTGCCACCGCGGGACTGCGTCCAGATTTGTCTCTGCGGCGTGAAGTGGGCGGCGTGGGGGCTTTTGCGAGAGAAAAAAAAATGAGCGGTGGCCCCTCCATCCCTGCGCGAAAGAGTTGCTTTCAAACTGAGCGTGGTCCCCCGCCCGGTCTGCGCCCCTTTCCGCACACCCCGCCCGCCGGCGGGGCTGCGCGGCCGCGCAAAAGCGCGCAGGGTCGGAGCTCGTGTCACCCAAGCAAAGGCGCACCTGAAATGATCCCTCCTGCTCGGCAGGACGCTAGGTTTCCAGGCGGGTTTCTGCAGGTTTCTGTCCCTCCTGTTCTCGTTCCCGTCGTGATTTTGGCTAGGTGAGAAAAGGGCCAGGAAGAAGCGGTGTTCATCGTTTTCACGGGATCAGGTTTTTCGCCTTTGCTTTTCAGGGATCAGAGAGACGTTTTGGAGGGGGGCTGCAAGCTCCCTGTTTGAAACCTGACGATGAAACTGAGATCTAATCCTGATTAAAGCTGGTAACTGAACGAGCGTAACGAGGTGCGCAGCAACTACCCGCAGCGATTACCCGCACGCTGGTAAAAGCACAAGGCAGCAAAGGAGCTCTTTATGCAAAGGAGGGGGGGGAAAGGTACTTTGAAAGCATAATGAAGCCTAATGAAATGGCTTTGCCACGCCAGACTGACATTAGCGACAAACACCTGGAYTTGCTAGATAGAAAACAAACTCTGCTGTGTAGATGGCGTGTTCTTTATATACCGATAAAGAAATAACRAAGGATTTAATTTAAACGGGTTCATACAAGGCAACCGCCCTGCCCGGGTGCAGCAGGGTTTGTAACTCTGCTCTCGGGAGGGGGGTCGGTACAGCGGGGACCGGCTGCTCCGGCTCGCATCYCTCGGGAAGGGTGCGCAGAGGTTTATTAATTACATCCCCTTGGTTGGGAAAGCAGAGGGGGACCAAGAGCACTGGGGTAGCGGTGTGTCCCTCCGACACCCCCCGTCTCTGAAAGCCCCCCTATCCCCTGAGAGGGCCATGGGTAGAGCAGCAGAGCAGCCCAGAGGAGCTGGGCTCCTCTCCCCTTCCCCACTCGGGTCCCCAGATCCGCGTGTCTCCCCGGCTCGGCCCCGGCGGGGGAGGGAGCCGCAGCAAGGATTAGGCGGCCGGAGCCGAGCCCCATTCATTGCCCACGGGGGAGGAGGGGGTGCTCTGGACGTCTAGACAAGGCTCATTTCCTTATCGGAGGCGGAGCGAGGGGAAAACTAAGAAAATAAAGATTCTCGTGGGATAGAGCGAAAGCTTGCATGGCTTAACTGAGCAAATAAGAGCCATCCCGTGTGGACGGACCCCGTTTAAAATAAAACAAAACGAAGCCCCCGGTTTCTTTCCACCCTGGTATTTGATCTCCAAGCTACGGTCCCCAAGGCCGGTCCCTCTCCCAGGGGAGCAACCCCCTGCCCGGAGGCGATCGCCAGCCCCATCCCCGCTCCACGGCCGCGCCGCGGCCTCGCTCTCCCCCTCGCCCGCCGAGCCGTGCCCCTCTCCCCGCGCAGCGCTTCCCCCCGCCGGGGCTAAGTCCTTCTCCCCCAGCTAAAGGCAGTGACCGGTCACCCCACGGGGCTGGAAATCCCGGGGCGAGGAAAAGCAGAAAGGGGTCCGGTCGCTGCCGCAGCTCCCGGGGCTGAGCCGATCCCCGCATGTCGGTGTTTTCCAGCCAGGCGCGGTCAGCATCGAAATGTTCACCGCCACCCGCCGCCCCGCTCCCCTGAGCCCCGACGGGCCGRGCACGCCGGGAGCAGCCCCTGCTAGGGACAGGTATGTTACGACCTGGCTGCTCGGGGACGGAGATAAGCAGGGGGAAAGGGAGAGCTTTTTTTGCAGGATCTGCGCTGCTACTTTGACGGAGGCTTGGCTTTTTTATTATCCTTTTTTGTGCGGCGCATAGAGGAGGCAGGAAACCAAAGGGGACTTAGGCATCCCCACCACCGCCACCGCAGGAAGGGTGAAGAGAATAATTCCCCAGGCTATTTGTACCCTCCCTTGTCTGTCTTTTCAGGCAGGCCGGACCCTGCTTTTCAGGCCGGGCCAAGGGATCGCAGGGCCGGGACCCCGGGACCCTCGTCCCGCCGCCGCCCCTCGCACGCCGGGAGCGGCCCCAGGAGCGGGGCTGTCCTGCAGGGAAACCGCGCTGTTAAAAGGAGGGATCTCCCTCGGAGTAAAGCGGTAAAGCGATGTGGGGACTCTTTTTTTTGTTTGTTTTCTTGGGATTGATGTCGGGAGAATCGTTCGTCTCGTTTTCTCTGTGGCAAGAGGCGATGCTTCGTGAGCTGACCTTGCCGCTGCAGGGTCTCCTGGCTCCCCGGCGGCGGGGGCTGGCTGGGCTCTTCCTCTGCCCCCCTCTCCCCCAGCTCACGCCCTAGGCAAGACCGGGCCCCCAGACCACTGCGGGCCACGCTGAAATCCTTAGCCCTCTGCCAAACGCTTCAGGCGCCTCTAAATCTGCACGTCCTGTTTGTGATAGAATATATATGCATTCTGTTCTATCTATTAGCAAATTCAGGTAATAAAAGGGCAAACCGCGGTTGGTTCTCGCTCATTTCAAAGCGATAAAGCAGTATTTTGTGTTGCCCACTTCACTGGCTGTGAAGGGTGACCCGAATAATTGTTTCTCCGYATTAATTAATTAAGTTCAGCAGGAATAGGAGTCGCGCAGATCTGTACCTGACCGGGGGTAGTCCTTCCAGCAGCACGTATCTTGGCACAAGCCTGCGTATTAAAAGCCCCTCGGATTTTGTTCTAGGTTTAGAAGTTGGAACTTTAGTGACAAATTTGGGTGTCCTCTTGCGTCGTTTTAGCGAGCAAATATTTTCAGTCCTCTTTTTATTTAAAGGACTTTAGTTAAATTCCCCGCTTTTTTATTTACGGGAGGATGCTTACATGATGTGTTTAAAAGAGTACTGGTGAGCAACTTACATAAGTCACTGCCTTGGAATAATCTGCTCATTGGCACCATCAGCCCGTCCTGCTTTTCTCTCTGTCTTATGTGCTTGATCAATACCATCTAGTTTGGTGGAGCCGATGAAATGGAGTTGAAGAAAACTGTGCGACCAGTGGCCAACGCACTGGCTTGCCTGGGACGGGAACCCAGCAAGGGTCTCACCTGGAGTCGGTCGGGGAGAGTACATCTGATTGGGATGACAATATTTGGGATACGGTGCAGGAAAACCAAGTGCACGATCAGCCTTAAGGAACCTTCTGTCCCAGCAGAAGGCACACAACGACGAAAACGGCTGCTTTAAAAGTTGTGGATTTTTAAATTTGAATTTAAGATAGAAAATTGACACACGCGCACGCACGAGGAAAAAAAAARAAAAAAAMCAAACCGAACAATTTCTTTTCCTCCTTTCGACCATCTCTCCACTGATTCTTGCCTCGACAAAGCGAATAGTCTGGGGAGCTTCCCGGGAGCACCCCCGGCCGTGCGGCCTGCCCCCCCCGCCCAGGGCTCAGAGGAGCGGGGGGCGCACCCTGAACACCTCCCGCAGCCGGGGCCTCGGCGGGCAGCGGGGCTGGGTTGCCCCGAAGGGGGAGCGGCGGCGGGGAGCCCTCCCGAGGGCCGGCCGCCCCCTGCCCACCCCGCGGGCGGGCAGAGCCCTCCCCTCCTCTCCCTCCTCCCCTTCCCTCCTCCTCCTCCTCCTCCTCCTCCTCCTCCTCCTCCTCCTCCTCCTCCGCGGCCGGGCCGGGGCCCTTGACGTGTCCCGCCGCCGATTGGCCGCCGGCCGATAGGATCTCCGCGGCCCCGCGTTAAGGCGGGGGAGCGCGCAGCGCCGGGAGCAGAGCCGCCTCCCGCCCGGTAACCCCGCTCCGCCAGCCCCGGTACTCCCGCCCGGGCAGCGCCGAGCCGAGCCGCTTCTCCGCCGGGTGGCCATGGAGTACACGCCGCCCCCCAAGCCGCAGCTCTCCTCCCGGGCCAACGCCTTCTCCATCGCCGCCCTCATGTCGAGCGGCAGCTCCAAGGACAAGGAGTCCCCCGAGAGCACCATCAAGCCGCTGGGTGAGTGGGGACGGGGGTGGCCCGTGGGTGTCCGCGGGGCGCGGAGCTCCCGTCCGTCCGTCCGTCTGTCTGTCCCCGGCGGAGCCCCCTTTCCGCTCAGGCTCGCCCTCCTGAAAGCTCCGGCAGCCGGGTCAGGCAGCGATGGGTTTCCCCCTGCCCATGGGTTTCCCCTGCAGAAGGAAAAGCCGCACGGCGAAAGCCAGTTAAGTCTCCTCGTTACCCACCGCCGTTTTCAGGCGAGGCTGTTTATAGCGCAAACCATTTTCTAAATTCCTCCAGCTTAAATTACGCCGTTTATTTATCCAGCTTCGCCATTCGTAGAGTAATCTCACACCCTAAGGTAGTTACATTTCTCTTCGCTGGTATGAAATGAACCTCTTAAATATTTATTGCAAACCTTCTATGTTTTTGAAGTCAAATAAGAGAATCTCCGGTATCGTGCCTAGGCTTACAAGAGGTAGTAAAACTTGTACGTAGACCTGAAAATCCCTTCACTCCACAGCTACTTGATGTAGGCTCATATAGACTGTTTTACTCTACATCGACCGGGAGGATTTTTGTAGTAATTCCTCGCGATTTTCGGGTAAGCGATTTCGCTTCTATTCGGTCGCCTCGATTCAGATTCCCAAAGGCTTTAAAAAAAAAACCCACTAGCATCTTCCCCTCCTCACTCCCAATTTCTGCGGCTTGAGGTCCTTGCATGTATCCAAGAGTTAGCAGAAAACTACAAAAAAAAAAAAAAGTGTATTAAGCTTTCAGGGTGCCAATGAACAACATTACAGTCAAGCTTAAAGGAATTTTGAAAAGGCAGTTCTCTGTGTCTGCCCCGTCTAATCAACTGACTCAATAGATTTCACATAGTCCAGGGATTCACTGTAAACTTTATTTTTTAGTCTAGGCCGGGAATGTTGTAGTATTCCCGTTTGACATATTTACACGGTCTTGTGTTAAACGTAGCTAATTTTCTTCTTTTTTTTTTTTTTTTTCTGAAAACACTCGCTCAATTAATTTCACAATTATTTTTTTAACTCATTGCCCCACGCCATTCAATCAGAAATCGAAGGGAAACGACTGCCTGTAACTCGGCTTTTATTAACCGGAGATTTGGGCGAAATCTGTCCCTGTAGGGGCAGGGCGCCTTTGCTCGCCTCCCGTTTCGCGGCGCAGGGCGACGGATCCGTCGCCGCATCCCGGTGCTGCAACGCGGGGTCGGGGCAGAGACCCCCGCAGCCCTGCTCCCTCCTGTCCTCTCCCTCGGCTGAAACTCCCGGCCGAGCCGCCGAAGCCTCCAAAGCCTCCCGGGGCTTGCAGCGAGGGAGAGCCCGTGGGAGCCAGCCGCGGCGGGCGGCCAGCGCCGGCGGCAGCTACCGCACCCGCGGCAGCTACCGCACCCGCGCAGCCAGCGCCTCCGCGCAGGTTGCGTGGCCGCACGCAGCTCCCCCGGAGCCTGTTTCTCCAACGGAGTGTGTTCGCCCTCAGCAAACCGGCTGGGAGGCTGGGCAGACCCGGCTTTCCGGGCGGGTGAGCCCGCTCCAGGCATTGCGTTAGCGTTAGGAGCTCGCTTCCCCGCGGAGGAAGCGCGGAGCCTGCGCGGCCGCGCTCAGGCTCTTTCTGTGTTACGCGCTCTGCCAGCGGCGCAATTTGGGAGCAGCCGCCCGCTCTCCCCCAGCGTGACCCGGGCCCTCAGCAGCCCCCCGGAGCCGAGCGCTCCCGTTTTAATGAGAATTAGTGACCTTTCCATGGAAACCCTCGCTTAGCGGGGGGGCAGCGCGCAGGGCCCGCCCTGCCCCTCCGCGCCCCGCGGAGTGGGTGATAGCCGGGCGGCGATGCGGCCGGGGCCGCGCTGCTCCCCGCCGCTCCCCGGGCATCTCTCCCCGTGCGCCTTCGGGWAGCGGCGCCGCTCCGGGCTCTTCCCGGAGCTAATCTCCGAAAATCACCACCCCTGCCCTCAAATGATGAGCTGACGCCTAAGAAACAGCGCGGATCTGGGGGTGTGCTGTACCAGAGGGGGGCAGCTGAACGATAAATGCCTTTTTGTTTTTGGTTTTTTGTTTTTTTTTAAATAGTTTTTCTCGGCGGTCGCCCCGTCCTGGCTGAAGCCCCTTTCTCTTTTTTTTYCCCCCCAAATCCTGCAGAACAATTCGTTGAGAAATCCTCTTGCGCCCAGCCTTTGAGTGACTTATCCAGCCTGGACCCTCACGGGGATTTTAGCACCAGCCCTTCGTCCCTGTGCACCGAGCCCCTCATCCCCACCACCCCCATCATCCCCAGCGAGGAGATGGCCAAAATCTCCTGCAGCCTGGAGACCAAAGAGCTCTGGGACAAGTTTCACGAGCTGGGTACCGAGATGATCATCACCAAATCCGGGAGGTAAGGCTGGGCAGCCCGGGGGCCCCTCCGGGCAGCTTCCTAACAGTGGCTTTGGAGGAGGGAAAAAAAGGCAGAACAAACAAAACCCCACAGTTTTTATTTTGGGAAAGCAGCACGGATGGGCTAAGGGGAGGAGGAGGAGGGTGAAGCCCCTTCACCGCCGCCGCGCTGGTCAGCAGCCCCTCGGCGGGCTCAGCCCGGGGCTGCGCGGTGCGGTGCGCGGTGCGCGGAGCCCCGCGGCGAGCGAGAGGTAGAGGGAGAGGCGGCCCGGGCGGCAGCGGGGTGCCGGGGGTCCCGGCGGCTGGGTAGAAATGTTGTTTCCCTAATAATTTGGTCTGTGGCTAACAGCTCCTTGGTGCGGTGCGGTGATTTTTGCGGGGCTGGGTTGGTACAGACACAGGGAAATGGGGGGTCGTGGGGAAGTCATTCAGTCGGGGCTTGGTTTGGTTTGCTTTTCTCTCGGTTGCAAATGATGTGCAAAAGAATCCCAGGCTTTCTCGTCACCTCAAACCATGCCGTTTCTTCAGTACAGCTTTTGGGGTTTGGGTCAGTCGAATGCAGTCTGCAGGAGCCAAATGTCTTGTCGGGTTTTGTAATTCCCAAAGCTACTTGTTATTAATATAGTTCTCTGATGATTTTTTTTTCTAACTGGCGAGCTCTACCAGCATGTGTTTTAAAAAATAATTTTAAAAAGTACGTATAAAATCTGCAATTTGAAGTTCAAAATTTTAAACTGTTTATTTATTTCTGGTCCTCGGCAAAACCTTACATTTTAAAGTTGCGTTTTGTCAAAATTTAAGTGAAGAAAGGAAAGTTTAGTTTTGAAAATTCCTCTCAGAAATATCGCGAGCACACTTAAAAGAACATGCATCTAAAATATGTGAGAATATTAACGGAAATAATTTCTGCAATATTTCCCTAACACTAGTATGGATCCCATAAAAAAAAAAAAAAATCCATGTTTCTAAGGACTTAAGTACCTTAGGTACAACTATTTTCTGAAATTGCTGTGTACTTTTAACTAACAGGCAAAAGTACATTTCTCCTTTTTCACTTTTACCCTTTTTTTTACTTTTTCCTTCAAAAAAATCGTTCTGATTTCAAGCTGCACTTTCTGTGCATATTAGAGATACATGGGATTTAACTTCTATCATGCTGAAGCAGAATCAGTAGATGCTTTAATTTTTTTCAGGTGGTATAAATATAATCCTTAATTTTAGCAGCTTTTCAGAAGCTCTTTTATTTCTGTTCTCCATCCACGTATTTATTTTCTGATTTGCCTTTATTTCAGGAGAATGTTTCCTACGATCAGGGTTTCATTCTCGGGGGTGGATCCTGAAGCCAAGTACATTGTGTTAATGGATATAGTTCCTGTGGACAATAAAAGATATAGATATGCCTACCACAGGTCTTCCTGGTTAGTGGCTGGAAAAGCTGACCCTCCGCTCCCTGCAAGGTTTGTAGATTTTTACTGCTGGTCTTTCTTTTATTTTATTTACTTTTTGTTTTCTTTTCCTTCAAGAAATACCTGCTATTAATCTTTTCATGCTGTTTGCAAACAGTGCTCTGAGACTTTGAGTCTGTGCTCAACAAAGTTGATTGCAAAGCTCTGATTTTCTGTGATGCAGAATCGGGCCTCAAATTTCTGCTTGAGGTTTGATTTATACTGAATGTTCCAAGGCATGCAGGATTTGGCTAAAGGCTCTTTTATATATATATTTTTAATTTTTTTTTAAATGAAGTTTGCCTCAATTCAGATAAGAAAGCTTTAAAAAAAAAAAAAAAAAAATTGATTTGTCTCTTGGGTTTGCTCCCTTCCCCCCCCAGTATTTGACCTCATAATTTAAAGCAATCCAAGCACCACCAGCCAAGTCCAAGTAGAAATACTACATTACAGTTCAGTGCTGCTTATGCTTGAAATGATATTATTTCTTGATAACATATCCAGCGTTTGCTAACCAATAATCTTATTCTTGCTTTTAGTCATCTCTTAGGCAGCAGGCAAAGTATGGATCAGTTCTACAGCACAGAGATTTATTTTATTTTGTTAAGAAATCATGACATTTTCTGAGATGTTAGGAAAAAATCAAGTAAATTCCTCCCCTTTTCTGTACAGAAACAAAATGCTGTAGAAAATCAATTTTTAAAATCATTCTGTTAATGTAATTAATGACTGACTCCTTTCAGCATTGGGAAACTGAGGCTACAGCACTAGGCTGTACGGTAGGAGGGCACTTCAGCCGAGACCCACACTTCATCGTGTTCAGCCCAGCACTTCAGTGCCTACTTAAGTCCCCAAGTCCAGTAAGACTGAAGCACATGTCGAACGGCTTTGCTGAGTCAGAGCCGGAGATATGGAAATAAYGTGGATGCCTCTCTGGCTTCAAAGAAACTTTTCGTGGAGGGCTCTGCGCAGGCACACAGATCCGCTCCAGGTGGCTTAGCCTGGGGTTAAGAACTCGCATATTACAGAGTCAGAAATTAGAAGTGAAACACAAGAAATGGAAGCACCTTTTTTTGTGTGTGAGTATAGGGACCAAATCCTGCATGCTTTCCTCATATAAATAGTTCGACTGAAATCTTGCTGACTGTTGATCTCTGGAAGGCGGCTCAGGGAAGTAAACAAACAAAAAGCGCATGCAGAGAAGCTGTGATTAAAGACAGCAACCTAGGAGTTATGTCGGCTTTGTTTTCATGGCCAAAAACTCCTTCTTGCAATGTGGTTAACGTCTGAGGGCTTCATTTGACGTATTGTAATGGGCACTGATCAAAACCCAAAGAAAAAACACGGATCCTGCTCCAAAAGAGTCAGCATCAAAAGAAGAAATAAGGGAAGGACAGAAATAGTTTTAAGGCAGGGTTCTCCCCTTCTTATTTTTCTGTTCAAGTGCCTTTTGGGATACCTTTAAACAGACAGCTAATTCACACTATCTGGCATAGACTAGTTCAGTGAGGAAATACAAGAGTGTAAGACAAGAGATTAATCCTTGGAATAATTAGCAACTGCCCTACTGACTGTTTTAGAGCTGGGGTCAAACCTTCTTGGAGTTTAATACTTATTATCATCGTATTGTGGTAGCTCTTTAAGGTCCTCATTGAGTCAGTGCCCCTATGTGCAAATGTATACCTGTGCTGTTTCATTTTCAGGATGTTTTCAGGATGTTTTCCCCTATGTGCAAACATGTACCTTTCCTGTTTCATTTTCAGGATGCTTAGCCAAAAGACCATTGATCATAGCACAGGCACAGATTACTTTTTCTTTGTATGAACAGTACTTGCATATACATTTATGTACTTTCTGCTTCTTTTGCTCCTGTTTGGTGAGAAAAAGGATGTCAAGAGGGTCAGCGTGCCGATGTTTGCATTACTAGTGCTTTTTCTGGAGTGTTAATGCATCTTTTGAGGTGGGAAGCCTCAGTCTTGCTCAAACAGATTAAAAGTAGTACCCCTCCCATCGTGAAACGGGTTTGGTCCTGCTTTAGTAACAGGAGCCCTTAATGAAGTTATCACTCATGATTTCTTGTCCTCCAAACACATGGTTTTAGCTCTCCTCGCTTGAGGAGTGTCAGCGAGGACCGTAAGCGTGCTTAGCATCTGGGTGCTAGTACCAAGGTGCTAACTCCCCACGCACATCACTGCCTGCATCTGCACAGGCGCAACGGCATCAGGGGAATTATTCAGGAGTCACGTTATGCATGGGTGTCAGACTTTGCAGGATCGAACCCGTTAGGTCTTTTGCTCTTTCCATCATAAAAATAACTTTCAACGCTAAGACGGATTTTTTTTTCAAAATTAGTAAGTATTCTGTGATTCTGTTTGAAAGATTAGCCCTTCAGGGAACTTTCTACAAAAAACAGTTTTATCCCTGTCTTCCTGCTGTCAACGTTTAAGACAAGTTTACGTTGCAACGAACACTTAAAGAAAAATACTTTTCAGAGAGTCTTTTGTAAATCTTCTAAAGTGCTATCTGGGGATAGAATTCCTATGTGATATTTTATGTTTGCTCTTCCAAATTGCTAAAGCTGTGTGAAACATCAGTTTAATAAGTTTCAGCATGTATCTTCATTTGCTTTTCTTCTTTCTTCACCTCCTTTCTTTGATTCAATTTCATTTCATTTTTTTTTAAAATTTTTTTTCACTGTATTTGGCTACAATCATTTGTTTAATGAAGTTATAGTGTTTACGCACTTACAGAGAACTCCAGGTAGGAAACCTTTAAAAGGTATTATATTTTGCAAATTATTTGAGACATTAAGGTAATTAAAAGCAGCATGTACAGGGCTTGTAGGACCAGACCAACTGTTAAACTAAATAGAAGGAAAGCGGTGTCGCATTCCAAAATATGCAAGAAGGAAGCAGTACCCAAACCTTGCATATATCACAAAACGTTATATACTGTGGAGCAAATTCACATCCAAATATGGTTCTTAAAGCCTTTGTGAATTGAAGCGAGCAGCCCCTCGCATCTGGCYGGCCTTAGGCAGCAGAGCCCACGCAAACTTCTGGGGGAGCCTCGTGTGCCGCGCTGGAATGTGCACGTTTATTTCTCCAACCCATTTGCTCGTGCGYGCTCGTGGTCTCATCGACTTCTTCCGCTTCAGAGGGCGATATGTCTCGTTTTCAACCCTCTTCTCCAGGGCGTACAAGCTCAGGCTGTAGGAGAAGTGTGTGGATAAGTGTAGTTCACCAGGCGGAACCACGTGTTGCAGTGGGATTGACGGCGTGTAGMAAATCAGTAAAGAAAAGCAAGGTCTATTAATACATTTATGTAACCGATATTCAAGTAGGTGCCCATCCTTCAGTGACTTTCCCGTTAGCGCTCTGCTAACATCCAGGCACTTCGTAGTTTGAAAGCAGTGTCAAGCATTAACTGGCCATGGTGTAAAACAGTTGTGCTCAGCTTTTAGACACATGAAGATCTTTACTCATTCCCCAGCACATATTTGAAATAGTTTGGCTTTTTGGTCCCGATTAGCCAAACCTTGCTGGCCCTGTCACTTTATGATCACCGAAAACATTATTAGCTATCCAGACATTCAAAATTAGGAGTCAGGCTCCAAAAAAAAATCATAAGACTGGCTGAAAAATTGCAGGACATATTTGGGACTCTTTTTGTTTTGCCTTCTCTAATTCAGGGCTCTAAAGATTGAGATTTTMACAGTTTTTTACAGGAAGGCAAAGTTAATTTTCATGAGAGGTAAAATTCTTTTGACATAACAGGATTCCAGGTCCTGGGTTTTCAGATACATCATAATTTTTGGTAAGCCTTGCAGTGCAATCAGCAGAGTCGATAGCAGCGAGGACGCCTGTATGCTAGGAATATTTTATTGCGACAGTAACCCTGGCTCAGCACCCCTCCCGTGGTCATAGCTATATCAGCCAAGCTGTGCTTCAGATCAATGTAAGGAAAACATCCTGCACATCTGAAGTGAGCTGTGCTGGTAAAACTTGAGTTTCACTGTGTCGTGGGGATTCTGCTGGCAAAAACGGAGAGTGCAAGATCAAATCTCCTTCCTCTTTGAGCAACWGAGCTGTGCTCCCCGGCGTCTTTAGTACGGGCATTCCTTGATTAGGGATCAGCGTAGTCTATCAGAGAGTTACGCCTCATCGTTTAGTGGTTTTTCCATTCTCCTCTTGCCTAACCAAAACCGTAGCTCAACAACAACAAAAAATGTTTATCTTTCTAACACGGCATCTCAGCGCTGCCCCACCCGTCTAATGGAAGAAATCCATCCGTGCGGCCAAAGACATCACCCAAAATGATGCCAGGCCCTCAGCGAGTGATAACTAGCACCGACAGAAGCAGAACAGGTCTGGTTTGCACTAGCTGAAGGTCTAGTTCAGCTCTTAATTCACTATCACAAAAGAACGTTTGAGTTAAAAAATTTTCAGCAATACATTATTCCTATAAAATCATTGTTTTTAAATAGCCTGGCACTTGTAATTAGTCTAGTCATAATGTATATATCATTGTATCTACATGTCTTCTGTGCTTCCTTTTCTTCTGCTTAATTTTCCAAGTGGTGGATTGTTAATTACAGAGCTGCAATTAATTTTTTCATGTCAGACCACTGTGCTGGACTGCAGCCTTCAACCTCTTATAAACAGACGTCACCACAGCTAACGTGTGATCGAGTGCAGGTTAAAATCATTATCACGGCTTAACGTTACATATAAAGAAAAATGCATTTTTATCTACATTCCCCCATTATCTCTCTAATGACACCATGTTTTTTCTCTCRGAGCTGTAGTCATTGTTATTTTAAGTGCTTGTTAGTACAGCTGTGGGGAAAGACATGATCAATTTTTCATTTGGGAAAAGACACAACAGCGAATGTTAGTTAATGCCTCCATTTCAGATAACTACATAAAATAATAGGTATGGTTAGAGAGCAATCTAGCACTTGTACACGGGATTCTTCGTTACGTTGCAGTGAATTAAACAATTCAAGTCATCTGCTTTACTGTCTTTCATTAATGGTCGTATTTCAGGCGTTCATTAATTTTGGGGAGACTGTGTGTGTCTTGTTCAAGTAGCAGCTCTGTATTACCCTAAGCTCTCAGGAAATCCACGTCCATGAAACCACCACATATCCTGAAAGCAAGATATTATGGGCTTTTTAATTTCGTATGGAAGCGGTGCCCCCGCACAAGCCAAGAAGTGACATTTTTTTATGAGCAGGCTTTTTCCCTGTGTTTTTCAGGTTGTACGTGCACCCTGACTCCCCTTTCACGGGAGAGCAACTGCTGAAGCAGATGGTGTCCTTTGAAAAAGTCAAGCTCACCAACAACGAGCTGGATCAGCACGGCCACGTGAGTAGCCCTCCTTGTGGGAAAGGGTAAAGGAACCGCTGTAGGGGAATTGCTCGCTTGTGCCACAGGGCTAAGCTTGCAGGAGAGAGACTGCAATGGGGAAAGGCTGCCGTGGTCCCGACCTTACACCTCTCTTGGCCAGCCCTTTGTACCGCAGTGGAGGAGGACGCTGCGTGAAGCTTAAACATGTTGGGTTTTAATCTCTGTTGTAGAGGAACAGGTSACTTCAGAAATCAGGTTTTTTACCTTTCATAAGGTAGAGCCCAGGTCAACACAAGTGTTCCAATTTATGCTCCTACCGCCGTCAGAGGCAGGACGTCCACTGGGGACAAGTTCAGGGTGGAGTYGAGCATCAAAGTGAGGGAGAGAAGGGAGGCAGGTGAGCTTTTTGTCATGTTTCTGCCTGCATTTTGCTGTGATTTGGCAGTATGCTCTGCCACATGCACTGGCTAGCAAGCTCACACGCTTTTCCATGTGTGCTTGGAAGCTCCCTCTCGTTACAGGCAACCTGTTAGGGYTGGGTCCATCAATAAGAGCTCTTGTACTTCCAGTGTCAATGCAGCATGGGCACAGAGTCAGCAGAAAATACTGATGTGACACCAAAGCAAGGGCTATTGAATTATAAAAGTAAGTGTGCCTCAGTTGCCCTTGAAATAACTGTAGGCTACCTGCAAGTCAAGGTGCCACAGGGCGGACTTGGGTCTCTAAAGGAAACAGGTCGCAGCTCTGATCAGTACTAGTTTGTTGTCACAAGCCCTGAACCTGGAAGCTGGTAAATAGGATGCAGAGCTGCTGGCCGTGGGCTCTCGCTATGCTCCATCAGCGGGGACAACTCCTTTAGCTACCTGACTGTCTAATGGTAGGTGATAAGAAAAAACGTCATTCATCCTGTCCCTTCCCCAAAAGTGCCTGTAAAGTGCAGGAGTTGGTAGTGCCTCCAAATTGCAAAGGAAGAGCTAAAAGTGTTGTCTCTGGGCTCGGCGGTTCCCCAGGGGAAGGCTGAAGAGGCAGGGGGACGGATTTGAAAGGGTTGTTGGCTGAGAATGGGGCAGTTAAGAAGAACGAGCGTAAAGGCAGTGTTAGTAAATGAGATGTCGGGAAGAGAGGAATGATTTTGAACTCTGAAGCATGTGTAGGGGTAACTAACCTAAAGCTGAGTAACTGTGGCATACGCGGGGTCAGAAATCCCTCCCCTAGTGTGCTATCTATTGCCTTTTCGGACTGTGTGAGACAGTGGCCATTTGTCTGAGCTGTGTTCTGTGCAAATGCTTCTCATCTGAAAGAGAATTTTTACTCATTTCAAGACCTAAGAATTGAACCACAGCCATGATCATTTAAAATACATCCTGGAAACAACAACAACAAAAGTAGTTAAAAAAACCCAAAACAAAACCAAAACAAAAGAAAGCCCAGATAGATGCCTCTGTGTTGTTCTTTTGTAAAGATCCGTCTGTGGGTATATTTTTCTTGAATCCGGTTCCCACCGTTGTTCCCTTCCTGAGTAGTCGAGAATGTCTTTTTTTTTTTTCTTCTCCCTCTCTTTTATTTTGTAATCTGTAGAAGGGCAAAGCTGAAGATTTGTGGGCTCTATCACCGAGTGATGATAGAGCAGTATACGTGCACATTTAAAAAGAAGCATTTTTCATCATAACAGGGGCCATGTGTGCCTCTAATAAAGGGCTCGCAGCAGTATATTGCAAACTAGTTAGGAGCAGTGCAGTTCCCAGAAGCCCAGATGAGTATAAAAAAGAAGTAGGTCTGAGAAGCTGTCGGGAACAGAGACATGTGACAGAGCAAGAAGACGTAATCGTCTCAAATACAGGCAGTGGGAGAAAACGATCCGTAGCGTTTGAGATGCGGCCTCCCAATTAACTTTCCAAGAAGCGGCAGAGATGGATCCCATTCTTTACACGAAGGCTTTGGACAGCCAAAGTCGATGGAAAGTTTTGCATGTTCATTTAAGAATAAGCCCTGAAGGCTTGATCCCGTGTTGAGATTTGCGTGACAGGTGTTACACCTTCACAGAGCACTGCCTTTTTAATATTCTGTGGTTTTTTATGTTCCAAATTAGGGTGTCAGGTTTTATGTGCTGCCTTATTGAAGCTATGTAAATACCATCATTGGATGCTCAGTAGAATTAAGGAAGAAATTCGTTCTCTGGAGCCTTTAAGGAGGACTCACTGTGCTACAGCCAATGGCATTTCTGAGCTCCCGTGTACTAAGAGAAGGGGAGAATTGAAATACCTCCTGAAACCTTTCCCTTCAGTTTGAAAGAGCCCTTCTTCACTGACGAGATCTTTTAAATTGACCTGCTAAAATCTTAATTATGTTTGATAAGGCGTGTTGGTTCCTGAGGAAGTCTAATGACCTAAAAAACGCCTTTAAATACTAGTTATAGGTAGAGAAGCTGGATCCATCCTGATTCCAGTTTGTTCTAGTTGCTTGCTTTCTCCATCCTCCAGAAGACAGTTTGGGTTGTTAAGGTAATTGAGGTGTTTTATTTGTAGGGTGGTTCATTTCCTGAAAAGGAATCTGAAGAGAAGAGAGGCACTTGTTTGTTTTCTTTTATTCCGAGACTTTTGGAGTTGGCAAGCACGTCTGCTTGTGTATCTTCAGCAGCGTGCATAACCCCATAGCTATGTACATATTCTCCCCAAGCATCAGGCAGAAGTCTTATCTCTGTGTGCATGACATACAGCTTGCTCCATGGAAACACTTTCAGATATCCTTACCAGAGGAAGGAAACGGCTCCTGTCTCTGGATTTTTACAGCCAAGTCAGTAATTCCCATTTTTCTGGTTGTGGAACATTTATGAACGTGATTTTTTTTTTCCAGATTTCTGGTGATGTTTTTCACACTGACTGCTTCTTTTAGGACTTTTGGTTGCACTTAGTTGGRGTGGCATCGTTTCTGGTTTATGGTGAGGTGAACCATGAGTGTATACATTATGGTAATTGCTTTTCTGGCATTTATGATAGCAAAACTCAAACACATGAATGTTTGCAAAAGCAAACACAAAGGTGTGAACATGGCCAACAAGTGATTGTGAAAGCAGGGGTGTCAGAATAGCCACAGGGAGCTAGCCCAGGTGTTTTTTTTAAATTCAACCTGGCAGAAGTTAGGAACCTCCACGCTTTTAGAAAGCAAACTTTGCCTGGTAACACTCTTCTTTGGTGAATGTGGAAGCCACATTCACAGCATAGTTCCTGAATTCAAAGTCACCTCGGGGATTTTGCAGCTGGCATCCAGATTGCCTCTGGTGACCGGTCTGTAGCCAGTGGGAGCCAGATGCCTACAAACCTGCCTGACCTTACAGCAAGCAGGATCCTGAAAGGACAGATCCTGGTCATCTCCCCTGCCACGGGCTGTCAGCACGGAGGCAGATGGGATGGCTGGGGGCCTGTGACCACGCTGTACTGCCAGTAAGCGTGTGCYGGGGGGCTGCCGTAAGTATACATGCACCTGATGTTTCTCTCGGGGCACACCACCATGAGTATCGCAGGGCTGGCATCAGGGATTTTCTGATAGCTACACTGTGCAGGTAGAGGACTGCTTGGACTTTGAGACCACCCTTGGGGGCTACTTTGTGAGGTGCACCCTGTGTATCTAACTCCTTTAGGCTGTTTTGATAGTCCTAACATAAGAAGTTGCACGGATATTAAGGGGTATCTTTGTGCAGTATCCTGCCGACTTTAATATCAGTGAGTACTGCAACATCAGCAGCTTGTGCGGGGATGCACATGGAGGACTATATACACAGACCCTCCYGAAGAGGAAATAGTGACCTTAACCTTGGCCATGGGTCTTTTGTGACCTCCTGGCTACATGCRGTACTTGCTTTGTACCTGAATGACCCGACTTGCCTCTGGTGGGAAGGCGTGGGTAGAGCATCGTGTAGGGGATGTTATCCATGTGCACTTTTGGTTTCGGAAAACTTTCATAAAGGATTACGTGGTCTCCTTTGAGAAATGGAGTTTCTTTATCACAATTTGCATTCACAGAGGAGTGAAAGGAAAAGGCATGTGTGGGAGCTGCTCTGTCACAGCTTTTTCCTCCTTCCGCTCGGCTGCTGCTCAGATGTAATGCCTTGGTGTGGATATTGCGGCCATGAAAGGCAATGGGAAGCGCCGAGCTCTGTGGGCCGACCCCTCAGTAAGCTCATCACCATCCACACACCGCCCTTTAAAATGTCTTTTCCAGCTGCTCAGAGCAGCCCAAGTGACTAGGCTGGTAAGACAAMATTTTACAAAGAGAGGGAAAAGTGCTGAGGATATTAACTGTGAGGTCAATGGCCGTTGTGTGTGTGCATGGTGAAGTGATTTGAGAAAGGACTGAGGTGGTAAAAGCGGACATGCAACACTTTCAGGATGATGGTTCCCCATCACTGTAATGACTTTCTTGTCACTGTGTGCACCCCTGTTGTGGTTTAACCCTGGCCAGCAACTAAGCCCCACACAGCCGCTCGCTCACTCCCCCCGGGTGGGATGGGGGAGAGAATCGGAAAAGTAAAAGTAAGAAAACTCGTTCGTTGAGATAAGGACAGTTCAATAGGTAAAGCAAAAGCTGCGCACGCAAGCAAAGCAAAACAAGGAATTAATTCACTGCTTCCCATTGCCAGGCAGGTGTTCAGCCATCTCCAGGAAAGCAGGGCTCCATCACGCGTAACGGTTACTTGGGAAGACAAACGCCATCACTCCAAACATCCCCCCTTCCTTCTTCTTCCCCCAGCTTTATATGCTGAGCATGAYGTCATATGGTATGGAATATCCCTTTGGTCAGTTGGGGTCAGCTGTCCCAGCCGTGTCCCCTCCCAACTTCTTGTGCACCCCCAGCCTACTCGCTGGTGGGATGGTGTGAGGAGCAGRAGAGGCCTTGACCCTGTGTAAGCACTGCTCAGCAGTAACAAAAACATCCCTGTGTTATCAACACTGTTTTCAGCACAAATCCAAAACATAGCCCCATACGAGCTACTATGAAGAAAATTGACTCGATCCCAGCCAAAACCAGCACAACTCCCCAAAGTCACAGTGTGAATCATAGCAATATTTGGCCAAGAAGGAGCAGCGAAGAAAACGCTGATGGAAATTTTAGCCATGACAAAGCTGTGTCTAAGCTCCCCGCTCCAATGCAACGTGCAACCTTTCTCATTGACTGAGTTAGCATGAAATACTGCACCACTTCTGCTGTGTTTCAGCTGAAGTTAACGTTTCCCGAGGAATGCACATTAGCTATTCCAGATGTACAGAGCTGGCTGTAACGTCGTTATGGCCCCTGCAAAATAGAACCGCCCACACCATTGCCAATTTCGTCTTGTGACTGTGATTATATCCAAAACAAGGACTGGTGCGAGCCGAGCTCTGTATTTAATTCTTATATTGTAATACTGTGGTTAGAGGCAGCCAAACAGGCCTCCAGCCAGTGGTAACTGAAGCAAGTGGGACTCTTGGTTTGACTCCAGTGAACGCTGAAATTGGTTAGTTGGTACATTAGGTTTAGAATTATTTTGGGAGCTTGTAAACAATTATTAATGAGGATAAAATGGCAAACCCTGGTCATTTTGGAGTTCCATACTGGTTTCCCTCCTTGCTTTCATTTTTGGTAGTCTGCGGTGAAGAAAACTACACTACAAAGTCGTTTGCTTTAAAGGTTTGCCACAGTAAAAGGATCTGGGGAGTTTTATTTTTGGACAGCTGCTGGTGGTGGTGGGTTTTTGGTTGGGTTTTATTTTTTCCTGTTTTTTTGAGGGGTTCCTGGTTGTTTTCATTCTGCACCTGCATATTTTTGCAAGTGTGAATTCTCGGTCATGAGCTTTCGAGTGTTGCATATTTACACTTGCAGCTGACACCTGCAAACTGGGGCAGACGCCAGCAATAACAAATTCTGGATGTACAACACCTCACCTGTAGGAACAGGTATTTATGCTTCAAAAAACGCGTGCTCACCAGCAGCGTAGGAGTGAGACGAAACCAGCTTCTGGGGTGCCTGCTTTTCCACCTTCATTTTCTGGAACTGCCCAAAGGAGCTGGAGACTTTGCTCTGAAAATCAACCCCTGGCTAGTTGGATTTCAGATGTCTCCCCTGCAGTGTTAACTGGACCTTTTTTTCTCCCCTACAGTTTTATAGCCTTTGAGGGTCCTGTTAACCTTCCTCTCAGGACAGTGCCTTCTCACTCTTTCTTGCAGATCATTTTGAACTCCATGCACAAGTACCAGCCAAGGGTCCACATTATTAAGAAGAAGGATCATACGGCTTCTTTGCTAAACCTGAAATCGGAAGAGTTCAGGACATTTATCTTTCCAGAGACAGTTTTTACAGCAGTTACCGCCTACCAGAATCAATTGGTGAGTACGGTTGCTAATTTCCATGGATTTAACTAAATCCCACCCTGCTGAAAACTCCCTTTCCCCCAATGTAAACTAGGAAACTTTCTGATATAACCTACCTTTCCATGCCAATGTCTGTAGCGACCTTGCCCAACCTAATTCATATTCAGGAGTAATTCTTTACATAGATGGGTAGTACTACTAACTTCAGAGGGCCATAAGGATTATTCATGGGAGTAAAGATGACATGAAAGAAGCTTTAATTTGTCTTCCCTTCTGTCTATACAAAGCTGTTTGCATATTATCATTTAGTCCTTTTCTAATTATAGCTCATTAAGGAACTGTTCTTATTTACAGTGATCTTTCACGCCACGAGCCATTAGCTGAGATTCTGGTTTGCACATAATGATTTCATGGGCTGAAAAAGTTGACTAATTAAGCTGTAAGGCTCAAATGTAAGGGAAATCACTCAGAGATATGCTTTTCAGAGGCTGCCCAGATTACATCCAGATGTTTGAATTTCAATTTGCATGCCAGCGAATAATATATACAAAATGGAGGAGATCATAACAATGGATTGCTAATGAGTAATTTTAGGAAATATATAAACAATTGGAGAGCAGAGGCTCTGCTTGACAGTGGATAGGGCTTTAATATTTAAGTCAGTGGAAATATGTTGTTGGCTTCAGTGAGATTCAGATTGTGCTTTAAGGGCTTAATGACTATGGCACTTCAGAAAAATACCTCTTTCCCTCTCTAATTCCCCCAAGTTAAGAAAAATATAAGTACTGTCCAAACATGTGGGCAGGCAGCATCACAGAGTCAATGTACCTGCTGGATTATTTAAAGAAGTCTGCACTTCTTAATATAAAGCAAAAGTAATTAATTTTTAAATGCTATGAATAAAATGAAACTACTGCATAGGGGGCCGAAGAAGCTCTGAAGATAATAGCAGTAGTATTAAGTCGGTCCTTATGACAGACCCCACATCCTGCTTTAAGGCTTTAATATCAGAATGTATTGATTTTAAACTCAGGTTTGTATCTGAATGCTGCAGAAAATGCATTCAGCACCTGGCAATCTCAAGAATATAATGTTTGGACAGGAGGTTAGATTTTTCCACTTAACTTTCTGTAGAAACCAGCAAAATAGTAACAGGCACAAAACCAGCTAAACCTGGAATTTATTTCTGTAGGATGGATTTGTGTTTACTGATGATATTTACACCAGAGATGTTTCTAAACTAACCTTCCCAAAGCACATACATTGAGTCCTGGAAAATTTCTCAATGGAACATCTCCGGAACCCCTAGAGGTTGATGCTGTCATTTTATTTATGACTAATGAAAATGGAGCCTTCTTTCATTTTTGCCATTTCTTTCAGAACTGTTTTAAGGAGGGGTTGATTACATTTCTGGAGGTTATTAGATAAAAGCTAAATACATTACACTTTCAACAAACTATCTCATAATTTAAGATTTAAAGGGCATGCATTTATTTAAACAGTCAAACCACTGCCACAGAGTTGAATTGTAGGTCAGATTTCATTTTAAAATGCTTTCTAGCAGATGTTCTCTGATTGTTTGTGAGACAGTTTCTCAGGAAAAATATGGCCATAAATGATTGTGAGTCTCATCTGGCTTYGGTGGATACAAAAAGTTTCTCTTGTGATGTCATACCAAATCTTTAATATTAGGAAAATGGAGGTTTGATTGGTGAAAATATGCTCAAGAGATGAATAGATGTCCTTATTATTCTGCAGTGCAGTTGGCTCGGTGTGTTGGTGATCTAAGTCAATGGAACTAGTTAGAGCTTGTCTTTTTTCAAGGTAGTTTTCAAAATGCTGTCATAAAAATGTTCGCTGGACGTGAGGCACCAACCCGCCGGTCTCTGCAACATCACCATGAGTCAAGGGCTTATGGATATCTTGGGAGTAGGATGAGACTATAACTAACTTGCTGAGCTGTTGCAAGGTCCTGTGACAAGGCTAGTGTTCAGGGTAGTTTCCACCAGTTGTACCTGCATGATGAGACAGCCTCAAACCCTCAGCCAGCACTGAGGTCCCATGTTGTTTGACCAGCCCATAGGAACAACTGGTGAGCTGCAGCACCTCCTACATAGTGCCTCAAAGCAAGGACCTTCCCCAGAGAGCTTGCCCCTGTATGGACTCGAAACGCCGGGCAGGGAAGGCAGCAGCCCAGGAGTGCAGTGAGTTTTCCAGGGTGGCAGAGCAGGTGGGTGGCAGCCGCAGGAGCAGCCACTCAGCGCATCGTTCATATACTGCAGACCAGTAATTAAATACTCAGGTTTTGTCTTTCGTAAGCCTGGCCCTCCCTCTCTGTGTTTCCCTCCCAGAAGAGCTCTTTCTCAGAATGAAAAGTTGGGTTCAGTTGTCCTCTTTTTTTTTTTTTTTTTTAATTTTGGAGGAGAAGCCACCCCATTTTGAAATACCGTTTGATGAGAGCCTTTGATTGTTTGAGGATTTGGAAAAGATCCCTTTTCTTTCTGAGTCTCGACGCCAGCTATTAAAAATGAGGTTGTGGCCTCTGCAATACAGGCTTTTTCTGAGGAAAGCCAGGCTGATGTAGCCACTCAGTATGAAATGCTGAGAGCTGTTTATTTTCATGGGCTTCAGCTAGAGTTGGTGGCATTCACTGCCTTGCAGGACAGGTCCTGCGTTGTCCCTTGTCAAGCTCTGACTCCCACTTATAGTTTTATTTTTAATTCGTGGAAGAAGTATGGCTGGAAAATCTGAATATTATGATGACGTCTCAGGTTTTATTCACCAAATCTCATTTGGTTGGACAGCTAGAAAATTTCACAAGGGCAATGGTGTATTTTTTTTCCTGCTCCCAAAAAACCACAGTGGAAGCCACCACCTATGCCTGAAAAGTTTGACTGCAAAGTTAAGGGGAGCCCTGATGCTTTGGGGTAGAGCCACTCCTGATCAGTGGGTTACTCTGGCTGAATGCAAAGGCTGACGGGATGCACTGGGCAGGTTTGTAGCTGCATTTGAAGAAGGGAGGAGAGTTTTGGTTGTAAGACCTCTTTTTTTCCAGGACTGTGATGGTTTTAATGGGGTTACTCCTTTAACCCAGGCTTTGTCACTTTAAATCTGAGTTCTCCCCACATTTTTCCTCCCTCTTTCCCTTCCTCAGCCTCCTTCCATGCAAAAACAGTTAAACTGCTCCTATGTGATGGCTGGTAGGTCTGGCTGAGAACATTTGCATCGCAGTAAAAAGAAATAAAAACGGTGGGGCTGAACTGAAGCAAGGTCTTCAGGTTTGCAGGCAGTGGCTCCTAGTTTGGGCTCATTCTAGCTGATGTGCAGCTCCACCAACGAGGCTCAGATGTTAGCAGGGTGCTGTGCATCGCTTGCGGAAAAGACAACCTGATTCATGCTGTTAAAGTATTTGGAAGCAGTAATGTTGTACGTGGGTGGGTTCCTCCTGCTCTGGGTAACATAAAGGCTGAGCCCACTGTGACCTTCGGTCTTGCCATTGCCATATGTGTAATACACCCCGGTTTGCCTCCCCAGCTTTGCAGCATCTCAAGAGTAGTGTACACACACACACAAGGAGCATGGATAAAATTAGCAGTGAAGTCAGGAGGATGGATTGGTTAACACTTTGTACGCTGCAATACCTTAACACTATATTCATGTTGCGTTGCTCTTTTCTGTGTTTCCAGATAACCAAGTTGAAAATTGACAGCAACCCTTTTGCTAAAGGATTCCGGGACTCTTCCAGACTCACTGATATCGAGAGGTAATGGGGACTTTCTGTTTACTTTCCATGCAGATAAGATAAAGAGAAGAGAGAGTTTGTAGGAAAAGCATCCTTTCAACTCCTGAGAAGCTGTGCATTTTAATGTTATCTTGTTGCATATAGTAAGCCTCCTCCACCTCCTTTAAAAATACTTATAAACTTTATGAAGAAAGAGCTGTTTTGAGTTTTGACATCTGTTCCAGTTGGGGCCGATATATTCATCTTCCTGAGGGGGCTTCTTGAAGGGGGGAGAGGGTCAGTTTTACAACTTCAGAATGAAAAGCTTTTTTCTTATCATGCCATTTAATCCTATTGAGGGCTGTGAATTGGGTCACTGGGAAACAAGGGCAGTGGTCCTGTGAAAAACATCTTTATAGCTCCCCACTGCTCCACACAGTGGAAAAGAGAGAGGGGAGCTTCCCAAAATACACTTCAGCAGTCCCAGACACTGAAGTCAGCAATTGTTGCCATCAGGACAAATCCCATAACTCCCACTCTGATGACAAAGATGCCATTTTTGTTTCACCAAATTGTACTGCAGGCTGCATCAGGGGAAAGCTTTATCTGGGAACTGTTGAGTTTTGTGTGTGTACAGCTCATTATAAGCAACTGCTGCCATAGGGACAGAAGCATTAACCGGCAGTTGAGTAGGAAATAAACTTCAATCTCTTGGTAGCTCTCCAGCGCATCACATTTTTATGATACCGTGTCAAATAGTTTGGCAAATGAAGCAAATTAAGCTGCCTGTGTCCTTTAGGCTGGGAGGGAACTCGATGGAGATGGATATAGCACATCCAAATTTTCCTATGAGCACACAATCATGAAAGAAAGTTTGGAGAGGCCAAAACCCTCTAGGCTCCTATGTGGGGATATCCAGATGTATCTGTGAATCGTCTTTCACAGCTGCATATAGTGGACAAACTGCTCAACGAAGTCATATCCATACAGATAGAGAAAGTCTTTACAGCATTTCAAAAGTACATCAATCTAAGCAGGCCCATGGCTGGGAAATAGTGGTACATTTTATACCTTACTAGTGACTGGATTGTTAGCGATCCATTGAGTAATTGGGTGAACGGTAATTTGGGAAAGCAAGCTTGTAGACTGCAGTGCACACTTGCAAAGTTGTTAAAAATCGCTTCCTAAGTGAAAGTCTTAGTTGAAAATGGGGAAAAAAAACCAAAGCAGATTTAATTAAAGTAGCATAGCCTGCTGTGTTGACAGAGTACTAAGGTAAACAACACCCAAAGCTCAGGTTTGTATGCAATAAATCATCAAGAAAGGACCTGTAGGAAGAGAAGAGACTTTGATTTTTCACATTTCAGTTTCCTCGTTTTACAGACAGGCGATATCTAATGACACAGCTTTGCAAGGGCTGAGAGAGTCTGAATAGATAAGCTGGGAGAAAAACTTAGTTACCTCTGTGCAGATGAACCAACTATCGTGGTGCTGGATATGAAGGGAATTTTTCCAGAGGACATCTTATTATAACAGCACATGGCATGGAGTCAGAAATGCTGAGCATAAACCGCAGTGCCCTTTTGTTTATTGATAAGTGTAAGAATAGAGACTGAGACAGGCAGCTTAGCCCAGGCACGAACGTTGCCATGAAAGATAAGGTAGCCAAATATGAAACCTACAACAAATACAGGAAACAGAGTGTGAAAAGTATTGAAATGACATTAAAACTCTGGATTTGAGTCCAAGTTTGGGTAAGGTCTTATTTTGACTTAAATGGGAAAGCTTAGCCCTGATCAGGGAAAAACAGTATTCAAAAAACCAAAACCTGCTGCACAACACATCAGGTAATGAGATAGTAAAAGTGTGACAGGCAAGAGGGCTGGTAAGAGACTCTGAGAATTTCCTTAGTTATCTGATATGGTCCAGAAATACCAAGGGGTTTTTTCACTTCCAGCATAAAAATTCTCAGGCAGACGAAAATGTCATTCTCTGAGTGCCCGCTGGTTCTATAGATTTCACGTTAGCGCCAGCAAAATTGCTTAAAGAAATCTGATACAAAGCAAAAGAAATAGCAAAGTGAGATATGACAACAGGAAGAATTTCTTGCTTGATGTCCATCGCGACATGCATTACAAGATGTAGGTGATACATTGAATAGTACAGCACGACTCTTGCTCGGTCTAGTTGGGAGCTTAGTTATTCCTGTAAGATCACTGTCTGAGAAAAATATTTATTTGCCAGGGAAAAGACTATGCAGGCCAAATGGATATTTGCACAGCTCTTGAAAATTGAATATTTATCTAGAAGCTGTGAAAATACCTCCCATGCACTGCTTCCTAAGCAAGCCTGTGTACGGTGCGTGCATGCATAATCTGCAGTGCTGTGCGGTGTTCCTAATGGTCTGCTGTAAAGCATCCTGTGATGTTAGGGCCAAGAGAGCACTCATTTATCGCGAGTTCCAGCTTTTCCGAATGACCTAAGTAGTGTGAAAGTGTACAGAGCTTTGTATTTCATTTCCAGGTATTTAAGCCTGCTTTTTCCTAAACAGCCTTTGGGGAGGGAAACAATCAGATCAATTGATCTTTAGAGACCTAAAGAAATTAAATTAGTCTGGAGTCAGTTACTGCACTAAACCATCCAGTAATTGGATTGCTCCTTGTAACTGATTGAAAACAGCCTCTATCTGTAACAATATAGGGAGCTTTTCTTTATAGTAGATCTGAGAGAAAAACACATCTTTTTATGACATGATGACAGAAATTGCACTTTTTTAACCTAATTGAATATGATTTTATAAATATGTGACTTTAACGATTTCAGGCTTCCCATTCTAGATTTACGATCCCTGTGTAGGAAATTCAAGCTGCAAATGCCTTTAGGATTAAACCTGTTTGCATTATATGTGTTGGAGTTAAAACAATATATGTAAAGGTAGTGAAATTTGCAAAATGGTAGAGGAGGTAGGCAACAGCAAAGCTATTGAAGTGCCTGTATTTTCTTTTGTTCCTGCCTAAATACCTTACAATGGTTTCCTTATATTCATAGCTAYTCAAGCAAAGCTTTTAACAATTGAAAAAATCTTTGGTGAGTTTGGTATATACTGAATTTTCAGTAGGATGTGAGGTTCCTTCCACAACCAACTCTTTCCATACATTACTTGTGGTAATCTATTTATGGTAATGGGGCAGACTTTATCTGGGACTACTGTGATTTAGATAAGTTGCTGATTTACCTTTTGATCTTTTAATGTGGTATTTACATTTTCTCTATTATAAAAAGGCTCCCACAGTGGTTGTGGTTGAAAAACTGAACATTTAGCAGCAATTGTGAGAATGTGGAGTTTAACATACTGTGGTGTTGACTACGGGATGCCAAATGCAGTAATGTGGATGAGCATGATCTTTTTTAATAGTAACCTTTGTGAAAAAGACTAATGCAGGTTTTATGAGCAATTCACTCTGGAGATAGGCTTTAAGGAAATATCTTTATGCTTCTGCTTAAGAAAAAACTGCCAAAGCCATGAAGGATGCAAAATCAAAACACAACACATTAATTTTTTTATCTTGAGCCTGAATTTATCTTTTGAGTTGTTGTGAAGAATTAGCCTTTTAAAAATAAATAGGTAAATAAATAAAACCATCGCAATTAAATATCATGCAAACAATCCAGTGAAAGAGGTGATCATTTCAAGAGTGTGAGTCAACAGAACTACTGAATCATAAAATAATGATCAAACAAGAATTGACAGATCATAATCATGATCTGAACGTTGCTTGTCCATTTGATCCAGTATGTGACACGCAAGTTCAGGGTGCGGACTTGTAACTATTAAAGAGAGCTAACGGAGTATACCCATCTGCACAAGTCCAATAATGCTTCTGGGAGGTAGATACATACTTCAAGGGGCACTATCTTAGGTAATGGAAAAGTATGGCTGCACACCCAAGTAATTTTTAGGCAGAGAAAGGAAGGATTGGGGGATGGGGGAAGTAAGGAAGAGAGCTGCATCCCAGCATCCCAGCTGGATTTGCATGGTAATCAGATTCTGAATTTCCCCCTGAGGAACTTCATGTCTGAGATGGGGAAATACATTGTACCGGCTTACAAGGCTGTAAGCAAAACGGATGCTAATGCCCGGATATGGGCACTGCCCTATTGAAGTAGCAGTCAAAGCCATGTGTTTAATGATGTCCACAGCAGTCCTCTCTTCCATCCCTTCCCTGCTCACCCCACAGAGCTGCCTTCCTCCCCATTCCCACTTCTCACTGCTGGTCTAGAAGAACTTCCCTGACTCTTGAAAGCACCCTACCAACAGCCAGAAATATATTCTCTCTATGACCTACTCCCATGTCTGTGGTTAAGTAGGGCTTTGTCATAGTTCTCCTCCAACAAGTCAAACTTACCAGCTGATCTTTTATCCTCAGCTAGTTCTCAGTCTATGAATGTTAGCAACCAGCCATGGGAGATCATCTCCGATGTTTAGGTTGGGAGAATTGAAGTCCTGAGTTTAGGGAGAAACACCAGGGACTCCGGTGCCTAAATGCTTGGCATCTGGTACCATTCCAGGTGTGCTCAGGTTACTCCAGCCTCCAGCTGCTGCTCCAGAGGGGTAGATGGATTGTCTATATGTTCTGTATCATCCCTTCCATTGCAGATGGCTTGGATGTCTTAAGACATCTAGAAAGCACTACCTGCCTACATTTAGACACCTGAAGCATTCCCTCCAAATCTGGTTCCTCCAACTCTGCTTGCTGTTAGCCAGGCAACTGTTCCTTTTCCCCAGCAGAAAGCCCTCCATGCCAGCTAAAATCTCTTCAGTTCCCAAGCTTTTAAGCGCTCATACCCTGGCTCATTTTCCACCTAGGTATTCTGTTATCTATCTTTTTACTTGTGCAAAACGGTATAAAAATGTTTCATTTTGCTAGTGTTTTCCRCTCACCTCGTGCAGGTGTAGTGCATCCATAAGGGGAGGGGATGATGTCAGATCAGACCCCCAGTTTCCACCCCAGAGGAAGTTTTCCAGGGACTTCCCCCAGTCCCAGTTTCACAGCACTGCTCTGCCCTCACCTCTCATCCTCTGACTGGCAGTCAGAAAGGAATGGTTGCAATCACTGGGTGACGTGGAGCTCCATGGGGTTGGCTATGTTAGAGTTAAGTGTGTCACTATATTTGCGGGAAAAAAGATACAGAGAAAGGGCTTTGACATACATTTGCAAGTGTGTGCTTTTTTCCAAGTCAGAGAAGAGAAATGTAATTTTCTCTTTTTTTTGCCATTCCCTGTATAAAGCAAGCTGTTTTTCTCATTTTTATTTGCAGTTGAGAGAAGTGGGGTGGTTATATTTAATAACCTCATGCTCCTTCTTCATAAGTGTCATTACTTTTCCCATGTCATGGCTTCAGCCAGGCTATGTCACCTCCATGCATATTACAGCTCTTCCAGAATTGCCATCGGTAGCCAGATGTTCATTGTGAGGGCACCAGTAAACACCACTTTGGAGATACACTTGTTCTTTCTCCTGCAATCATCGAAACCTAGATTTTTCATAATTTAATTCTCGTTTCACTTCTTTCTTAAATTGCATGCATTCTTGGAGTATTGCATTCATCCAACGCTTGCCCAATAGTTTTGACTTTGTGTGAAAGTGTTTGGTGGCTCTGTATTACCTTTTGGGCCAAATTAGACTTCAGCTCACGTGAGCTAATGTAGTTTGATGGGCCCTGGTTCTTCCCCGGTTGGAATTGGTTCAGCTCTAACCCTAGCAGTGGAACGGAGCTACTTTGTTCTGGTCGAGGATTTGGTCCATACCGTGTCAGAGCTGAATTAGGTTCCTAGGGTCACTCTGTAATATTCATCTACCAGTATAAGAGCAACTATATGTAGCAAATTAATATGTCTGTATGTTTGTGCATGTGTAAAATAGCAACTAAAAGCCACAGGAACATGAAGGCTGAGTAATATCTGAACAGTGGTTCTGACAGTGTGTATTGTTCAACTCTTAGCTGCTGTTATGGAAATGTATTTGTTCCTCCTGCTGTGTTGGGTTTTTTTGGTTTGGGTTTGGTTTTTTGTTGTTTTGGTTTTCTTTTACAGACTTGTTTTTAGCACTTGTGTCTTGGACAAATTAGTCATCTTTTCCCTTAAAAAAAAAAAAAAGTTCTACTATAGTGCGACTTCCGACAAGTTTATTTTTGTGCCTTCTCAGCCCATTTATTCCATCTGTCTTCACCTCACCTCACTTCTGATGTCTTCTGTTATCTGGGCTTTCTTCCAAACATACTAACTGGCAGCTACAAAAAAAGGAAACCTTTGAAATGCAGAACTAAAGAAGTCATTCAGGCTGCAAACTGATAATTCATACACTTTATATCCTGTTCTGTATTTTTCTTTGTGTTGAACTGAATGGCCAAGCAAAACATGGTTGTCAGTTTTATTAGTTTATTATTTTCTCTCTTTTAATTTTTTTTTTATTAACATTGCCTTTTTCTCGTAAAGAAAAAGACAAAAAAAAAAAACAAAAGAAAAAAACAAACCCCATGACACCAGGAACAGGGAGTGGATTCTGAGGATATCCTTACCTTTTTGCTTACCTAGCACCTGGATAGTAAGGGCAAAAAGAGAAAACACTAACAGGTTGCTCAACTCTGCTCTGAAATTTATACCTCTTGTAGCCATTCCTGAGACAGTAACTTCTGCAGAAGATACGAGTTCAAAGTGCCTGGCTCTGCACCTGCTCTTTCTCACCGCAGTCTGGCTTTTGCATGTTGTCTTCAAAGGAGGTTGAACCTGTCTCCCACTGGAATGGGTGGCTGCCTATTACATCAACTCCATCCACTTTGGAGCCATGGTATAGATCTAAGATGGATACTAATCCAGGCCTGGTTCCAGCAAGCTAGTTCTAGATTAGCTTTTCTAACACCTTCTGCCAAAACCAAATATATTGCCTCAAGTCTCCTCATCCCAAAGGGAGAAGGTAGGCTTCCTGTCTCCATCACCTGGGTGCGCTCGCTGCCAAATTCAGGAAAACCCAGAGCTTCAGGTGCATGCAGGCATGTAGCAGCATCTGTGCTGACAGTCCATTGTGGCCAGGTGAGCCCTCTTCCAGATCAGCAGAGCTTGTGGTCATGCGCTTCAGAATCAGGGTCATGGTGATCACCAGGCTGCTGTGAATCCACAGCTGAAGCAGAGTAACAGCAAAAAGAGCAGAAAAAATGACACAAAGAAGCATCAAAGAGATGCCTGCTTCCACCTACAAAGAAGCACTGTTCTTTCATCTTGATTAAAGATCCCGCTTAGGGTAATCTTGGACTTTACCATCTCCCGAGAGAATTTCTGTAATCTGGGCTGACAGCAAAAGGAAGTGAGCATCCTCACGCAGGGCCTCGCTCCTCAGCTGCTTCCCAAGTCAGCTCTGTTTTCTACCATCTCCCAGTTCATATCCATGGCAAGATCTTGGGTTTAGTCTGTAAAGTGTTAGTGAATCATTTGTCAGCTACATCAGGATTTTCCTGTCTACTTTTGATCCTCTGAGATTCCTCTGTACGTACAGGGCACTGTTAACTAAACAAGGCCAAAGGCTCAGCTTGTAGCTGCAAAACATAAAGCATCCCTAGCTGGAAGTTTAGTTTTGGAATCAGTTGCCAGCAGGGACAAGAGCGAAATGTTCAGTCAAGAGGTTAAAACCTGCAGAATGGCAAGATGCTCCCTGTGCACCCTAAAACCTTGCTAATTGATAAATTCTGCCAAGCCTTCACTTACTTTGATTCCTGGTTCAAAATTTGCTGTTTTATTTCTTGCACAAAGGAGAGAAGTGCTTCGTTCATAAGCAGAGGTTTATTGACAGGGCTGAGCTCAAGGTGTGCTTCTGTCAGAATGCAGATCATTGGGATCAGCCTGAGCTCCTTTTCCGTATTACCTCTCCTCACATTTGTCCTGCCTCAGCATCTTCTCTGTGGGTGTGCTAGCCGGTATGAGCTTAGATTTTTCCTCTCCATTTGGCACATGGTTCCTTCTTTTTCTCAAACAGTTTCAGCCCCTAACTTGCTCTTCTCCAGCCTGTCATCTGCTATTATCCAGTTGTACACATAGCACAGCTTAATCATAGTAATATGTTATGCCTATGTGTGTGTTTTTCCCCTTCTCTGGGTATTTACAAGGTATCTGTGAGTTGAAGAGCAGTCTGGAAGACTGAAAATTGTTGGTAGACCACACAAAGGAATTTGACAGAAAGAAGATGTCTTTCTTTTATCCAGCTGGCAGCTTGTGATCTCTCAAAACAAAGTTTATTGCTAACAGAAGAAACTGTGGAGTTCTAAGATACATTAAAAGGTAAAAATTGTTAGGTCCAAGTATTAGATAACAAGTGTCTGATCACAAACTGAGTAACAGAAGTACAGAAGTTGAGCATTGAGTAAGTGGAAGTCACTTTGTCCTTCAGCCATTTAGTGTGGGTCAGCTCTGAAAAAAACTAAAGGAAAGCTTTAAAAAAACTCCACTCTTCACTTGCTAATTTTTTTTATTGAGCAGAATCATAAAATGGCAAATAATGATTTATCATTCAGTAATTTAGAAAATTATTTCCATAAATCCTTTGAACCACATTGAGATATCTGAAGATGTTGCATACAGAACTATAAAGCCAGAGGTTTAAATTAATGTCTTTCCCTCTTAGTAGTAGTATTATTATTATAATATTTTTGGACTTTAAAAAATTTATTTTATTGGTCCACTCTACAGAGCACCATATTCTGGATACCCTAAACAGTTCACACTTCCATAAACAGAATTTTCAGGAAGATTTTGAGATTTAAGTCCTTTAGGCCCAGGTTGACAAAAGGGTATAAGCATGAACCTGTGTTCCAGATTGCCATTTGTTCCTGTGTTTTGAACTCGATTACACAGGCACTTAAATCTTTTTGCTTCCTCCTACACACCTACTTTGGAGAAAGTCCTAAAGCACCTCTGTCTTTAAAGGGTGGAGGAGGTTGGCCTCCTCTTTCCAACCTATGTGGGAAACTGCACGTTCCCATAGATTAGATAAGTTGCAACCCCTTTCTTCTCCAAGAAGACTTGATCTCCGGGTGGTGTTCTCTGAGCGTGAAATATTTGAGCATGGTGCAGAGGCCACCACCCCTTTCCTTTGAAACACAAAGGGAAGGAACGTTTATCCCTTAACTTAGGTCACTTGTCCAGGATGGGGGAGACCTGAGTGCAGACTTCAGCTCTTGTTTTTTCTAGGTGGAAGAAACAGTGCTTGGTGGGATAACTCGGAGATATACTTCATGAGTGGAGAAAATACACCACTTCTTGTTTTCCTTTGTTTCCTTTTGTACGCTTAGGTGGTTTTCTGCTCAGCCTTTGGCATTTCGTAGGTCTGTTTGGAGGTTTATATGTAGCATGTGTTGTATGTGGAAAGAAGAGTGTCCACCTGAAGGCTGTGGGGGTCAGGTGCCTAAATTCTGGTGTGAATCTCAACGCTTTGTGCTCACGATGTGAATCACAGCCTCAACCTCTAAAATGAAAAATTAGTAGGCATGTTGTGATTATAGTGTAAACCACCAACATGGTTAGGCAAGATAAACATATACAGTTTTGAATATTAAATCCCAGCTGCACAAAAGGAACTGCTTTTGTGAAATTAGTTGCTTTCCCTGATCCAAGTTTCCTCGTTAGACTATTCCCTCTGCCATAAAAACCTTTGCTTCTTGTGCCAATGAAYGAGATTAATCTTCTAAAACCTTTAGCATACTACCTGTAACATTATAACATTAAAAATAAATAAATAAACCTACCACATAGTTCCCTGGTTTCAAACTTTGCAGATTCAGGGTTCACTAAGAAGTCATCTCTCTTTTTCCTTTAAAAGAAGACAACCATATAGAATAATAGAGTTCTCTGTCTAGCATACAAACCCATCTGGAAAGAATTTAGTCTGCAATAATTGTGGGCATTTGATTTAGCTTTAAATCCCTGTAGGTAATACAAATGTAAATTTATTGGGGTGAGTTTATCCCAAAACTGCCATTGGATCCAATGTTTTAGAGATGAATTTGGCCCACAGCACTAAAACTAGAGCCTGCGTTATTTCTGTTGCATCAGGATATTATTACATGCTGTAACGTCTGTCGTTATAAGCAGACCTTTACTAGAAATAAAGTCAATAGAGACAATACAGACAATCACCTGAATCACATTTATTTTTCAGACCTTTAAAGATCAGTAATTCTTTGGTTATGAATATGTTTATAGACTGGTATCTAAATCACTCAGACAACACTGGTCTAATTCATTATTCTGTTATTCTGTACTCATCTGAGATAGACTTTTTGGTTAAGTAAAATTCTTTGCATTTCACATTCTGCTTCAGGAAAAAAAAGTTTCAAGAGGCATTCAGCACATAATGTAAACAATGCCATCTGTCTTTTTCTTTGTAAAATCTTCTTCGAGATAGCCCCGATATGCCTACTGTTTTCAATCACTTAAAAGGCAGTAATTCAATTATATCATCCTCTATGTAGGAACTGCCATTGCTTTCAGTCCACTTCCAATCCTGACACAAGTAAATCACTTTGATAAGATCCTCTTTTTATTTATTTTTTTCCGAGGAGACTAGCATAAGTAATGATGCCAGTGATAGACCAAGGACAAAATGACCATAATGGGCTTTCGGTAGGAAAGGAAAACATGTGCCATTGTGATTTATCATGCTACTTGGAAAATGTTTTTCCTTGGAATTTCTGCAAGAGCCACACTCTCCAAGCGAAGGGCATTAACAAGTATGAACGRCCAAATGGTAAATTCAGACAAAACCTTCACCGAGCAGCAGATTTAAACAGCTATCGCTACCTAGATTTCTTAAACAGGAACAGAAGGTCAAAGCCATTTTGGAAACGTGCCTAGGTCATATTCATCTTTGGTATAATGCCACCTACTTACATGGAAACGCGCTGGGAACATGTAAGGTTGGATCTTCCTTACAAACTGCTATGGCTTATCGAGCAGATATGCCTTCCTTCTATTTAAAAATTGTTTGGGTGACTTCAGTGCTTTGTGCCACCAGTGAGGCGGGGGCCTGGCAGACACGTCTAACCTCCCAGAATAGACGCGGCACGAGATCGGTAGTATCTGTAGACTTCCTGCTATGAACTGGCCTCGACTCTGATGCTGAGAGAGCATGGTTAGAGCCGAGCTGTCTCTGGACACATCTATCTCTTGCCCCTGATTTCAGAAAAATGGGAGAGCGCCAGATGAGGTGGTCAGGTGTGATGTGAAAGYTTGTTTGAAAGGAGCTGGACCACAGGTGTGTCTCTGAACCCAGACTGGTCACTCAGCATGAATAACCCCAGAGCTTGCGTTTTCAAATTTGTGAAGAGTGCTGGCCTTACACTCCCTGTCTGAGACCACATCCAGGAAACGCAGCGGGAAGTTCACTCTACTTTGTCTGCTGAAGAAGCAGTACCATGCAAGTAAGAGGTGATCAGCAATGTTAAAACACCGCAGGCCAAGTTAGGCATTTCCAGTGACGTGCTACAAGGTAACCCTTTTGTTAAGTAATTTTGGAGAGTCTGTGTGAGAAAGCTGTGATCTGGACAGGGAAAAGGCAGCATGTTCATTGTATTTAACCTAATGAATTAGGAGGCTGTTTAGGATGTTATTGATATGGTATGTTGTTTCCTTTCACAGAGAAAGCGTGGAGAGCCTTATCCAAAAGCATTCCTATGCCCGATCCCCCATTCGAACCTATGGAGGAGAAGATGATCTCGGAGATGACAGCCAGGCAACACAAAGCAGAGGTAGGAAAATGTGCTCATGAAGTAAACTGTGGTGACCTAGTTATGCTTGAGAAAAGGAGGACCACAGGCAGTACTGTGTTACTCTGAAGCATTTCTCTGGTGTGTCTCTCTGCTATGAATTCCTATAATGAAGAAGAATACTTGTTACCTTATGGCTCTTCTGGACATCTGATATGCCCATGGCACTAGTGTGGGTGGCTAGTTCAGGAGGCAGCTCTAGAGGTGCCTATACAGCCTTTGCCAGCTGAAGAGAACTATGTCTGCTTCCTCTTCAAGACGGCTGAAAAACAGGCACCTTCGTTACTGTGGTGCTGAGAACAAGCTAACACTCCCCATCCCTTGGCAGGACTTACTAGCTGGGGCTCAGCACCCTTTGTAAAGTACCGTGTAGATGTGCCATTTCCTGCCCCTCCAGCCTTCTGTGAACAGAGGACTTGGTCCTGACCATCTTCAACCAGCCTGTGGTTAACCTGCTTTGCCTCTACAGGAAGAAAAGTCCATAGCTCCCTGGAAAACTGATGTTTAATTCTTATCTCTTGGTCTCTAAAAGGTGCTTTTCCTGCTGAGGCAATACACCTCAAATGCTTTATCAAATGGTTTGTATACTTTAGCAGTCGCAAAAGTAGTAGCAAGGCAGAGTCGTTCTTTGTGGGGATACTCACTGGACAAATTGCATCTGTCATAATTTGCCACTGGAAATAGATCTCAAACCCGTCCTGTGGGATCGCTGACTAGCATAAACTTGTGTTGCATTATACTTTGCATGTTGACTTCGTGACCTGCCTGATATGCAACAGCCACTTGAGGTAAAGCAGTTCTATCATCTGCCTTCCGACTGGCAGTGCCCTTGTCTTGTCCTCTAACTCCATACAGTGTTGCTAAGATAAGAGCATTATTTCTGATCATAAGCTCTTTGGACTTGTGCAGGGAAAACACACTTATTTTTAACCACGAGTTGCTCTTCAACAAAATGCGATTAGGTGGGCTTGTTCATACACGTCTATTCCAAGAGCAGTTCCTTAGATTGTGGAGTTTCTGGAGCAACTCCTCAGCTGGTACAATGCCATCCTTTCACATACTTCTGGAGGATTACCTTGCTTCACATCAGCTTAGATCCTAGGCTGGTTATTCTTGAAGACAGTGTTAAATTTTCCCTTACCAGAAGTGCTCAGAGCAAGGCACCTTCTCTCCAAGAATTACATTTCTCGCTGGTATGATGTCCTCCTTTGGGAGTGACAAAGCGCACGAGATGAACCTCAGTGTGAGAACTGGCCTTTAGAGCCTTTCTCTTCTGAAGAGAATCCCGAGGAAGGTGTCAGAGGATGAAGGAATAGTTCATTAAAATTAATTTTATGTATAATATATACAGGGTACAGTTCTGCATTTGCTTGCAATATGGGAAATGAGTAAGTGAGGAAGATGATGAGTTGTGGCAACCAACTTTTTTCTAATCTGGGAGCCATATGCTAAAATAGGACGTGATTGTTCTGGGCAACCAGAGGCACGCACAGAGGGTAAAACATACTGCTCTTGCAGATAAGTACTTTGTACTGCCTTCACTTTCTGTTTAGGTCTGGTGTCCTTAAATAAGGAAAAGTTCTCCAAGATATGAGGAGAGAAATAACGATCTTACTGAAACTCCACGGACATTTTTATTTCTTCTGATGCATTTGAAAACTACTTTGCATGCAAAATTGAGGGGTGTCCTTCCATACATATGAGAGTTGACAGCCAAATACAAACACGCTGCTGGGTGGTGTGTGTTATAAGCTCTCTGAGCCCTCAACTGCCTCAGAATTACTATAGCACATTTCCTTGGTGCTGGCAAATGTGGTATGTGAGACTTTTTGGAGTACTAAGTTGCAATTAGAGACCATTGCAGTTGGAGGAGGAAAGGGCCCTTATGAGGGCCCTTCCTCATGAGAAGGAATCACATACTTTGTTCTGTGTAGAACAAAGAAAGTCTATCACTGCTATTTATTTCTAATTACATCCAGAGCATTCTCATCTCAGCCAATTTCAGCCATCTGAAGATGGAAGTGGCTAGCCTTCAGTAGTATATTTATCACAAGAAGTCTGTTTCCAAAGGAATTAACAGATATGAAATACATAAATCCAATTAAAACCCTTTAATGCATAAAGTCTGGGTGCCTGTGCTCCAGCACCCACACGCAGGATTCATGGTAGCCACCTGGAACAGAGCCAAATGTAAACCTTCTCGTCAAATCCAGATTCGCATCCCGCTTTCCCTGTAGTGCAATAATGCTCAGGTATCCCCTGATTTGTAAAGGGGTTTCCTCTGGTCTGTGAGTATGGTGTTATCCTTATAGTTTGGCTCTGGATCCTAACTTCCCAGCAGTTAGGATTTGGTTCAGTGGTGGGGTCAGGATTTGGTTCAAGTCCGTTTCTACTGCTGAACTGACACAATTTCTCTTTCCTGTTACTGGGCCGTTTTACTTGTTTCATTAAGCAGAGGAGGAATTAATCAAGAATAGCTCTCTTTCTGATTTGAGAATATAGCCCTAAAGAGATTTATGATTTTTTTTTTTAAATAATAATTTGCATTTTTTCTTTCTATTGTTGTTTGCTCATAGTTTTGTTTTGAGTACGTGGCTACGATATACATAATTGCAGTAAGTTTACCTTRACAGATAAATGTCTTCATATTTTTACTTTTCACAATTTGGATGAACCTATCTTCTAGAATCAGTTTTATGAAACTAATACCTGTTGTAAAATTTGTTTTCTCAGAATGTTTTGCAATACTGGCTTGAAATTATATTTTGCCAAATATTCTTGCCAGTAAATTTATTTCTTAAAGTAAGAAACATTTTCTCAACGGACAAAGTTGGACAAGAAAGAAAATACAGAAGGGACATGAGTTGAATTACTGTTCGAATAGGAATAAAAAATAAGAGTTTATTTATAGGATTTCATTGTATTCCCCATTTCTAGAAATCAGACATCTGATGATGACTAGATGCATAGAGGAACTGCAAAGGTGAAGGGCAACATTGTCACCAGATTATTTGAAAATGACCATATATAATTATTGACACAAATTATTCATTGGTTTCCCAAAAATTTTACTGTCAAAATAAAATAAGTAATTAGTTCTAATTTAAAGATACCATTTTTCCTTTTTTTCTGATTTTGCAATCTTCAGAGAAAAAGTGTTTTAAAGAGGGGGAAGATTTGTGAAAAGAATTTTTGGAACTTTTCAGATTAAAAAAATACCAAAGAAACCACTTCCATTTGAGCAAAAGTAGATAATTACCCTGGGAGCAAGTTTTTAATATTTTTGTGCATTTCACTTAAAACCACACACCTCTTACTATGATTTAGCATTACTGTTGTTTCTTAGAGCACTGTACACAGTTGGAAAAATAACAAATGTTTTGACATTTTAGAATTGTTTGTTCTGTATTTTGGARAAAGTCAAGCTGAGTGAAAAGATGCAGTGTTGACAAGTTTTACTGGGGTAAAAGAAAAAGGATGCAAACCAGGGATGTAATGCAGTGAGATTCCACGTCAGAGTAGATGCTTCAGTGTTTAGTGGCAGCATTGCAAGGTTCTTCAGTGTTTAATACCAAAAATGTCCAATATGCAAAGCTGATTTTACTGTTCAAGCCACTGCAGGCAGCCTCTTAAAATGGAAATTTGTCTAAGATGATAAAGGACAGCAAATGGCAAATTATAATATAAAGAAAGATATAAGGAGAAGTATTTGGGAAGTATTTCCAATGACGACTTGTCATTAAAATTAGCCTTGCTGTGAAAGACTCTCCCTTTTTGCTATTTTACCAGCTTTGTGTGTTGCAGTGCAAACGTCAGGCATTCTTTCTCTTTGCTTGCAGGGTCAGCTTTTACAACATCTGATAACCTGTCCCTCAGTTCCTGGGTATCCTCCTCAACCAGTTTTCCTGGATTTCAGCATCCACAGTCTTTGAGTGCCCTGGGTACCAGCACTGCATCCATAGCTACACCCATTCCTCATCCAATCCAAGGATCTCTGCCTCCATACAGCCGCCTGGGAATGCCTCTTACACCCTCTGCTATAGCCAGCTCCATGCAAGGTAGTGGCCCCACTTTCCCTTCCTTCCACATGCCTAGGTACCACCATTATTTTCAGCAGGGTCCTTATGCAGCTATCCAGGGACTGCGTCACTCCTCCGCAGTGATGACGCCGTTTGTATGACTGATGTGAGACAAGAGAAACATGAGATTTTAAACATGCAAGTTTGGTATGAAAAATACAAGGGACCTTCCTGAAAGGCCTGTGGCAGGAGTGCTGAACTTGTAACAAACCAGCTAAGAAAATGCATTATGGATATAGATTCCTCCGTTGAGGGATCACAAGAAGCGAGCATGCAGCTTGGAGCTGCTTACAGATCTATGTGTAACACAGCCGAAATGGATCCCAAAGTTCCCAGGATTTTTGGTCGCGCGCAGCTTGTTCCAAAGGTGCATTATACCTAGCGGAAAGAGATTATGTTTATGCAGCAGTGTACAAATTAATTGTGTATAGGTCTTTTTTCATACGCTAGAAKAATTCTGGAAAAGGCAATACTCTTACTCATCTTCATCTCTTCTTGTGACTGATGAGCATCTAAACAGAAAAAATGTATTGCTATAATTTTGAGCATGTTTTAGGCTATCTCAGCATACATTTGCTGGGAACGGGAAAAAGTGGAGAAGGCCACTGTCCTTTTTAAAAGACTGGCTTATATTCACCAAAAGCAGTATTTCTTAGTTGCTACTATAATCCTAAAGAGAAAATTATTAACAAGTCTTTCTTTCTTTCTTTGTTTCTTTCACAAAACACTATCAGTTCCAAAAAAGAACTGTGTTACAGGACTGTAGCAGTAATGATGAATTCTGTCCTTCAATCTAAAAAAAAAGTTTGTCCTATATCCTAGGAGAAGCAATTTAACTGTCTATTAAGGTATGATGAAGGAAAATGTTGATTTGGGAAATTCTGTTACTTAAACTTAGAAACCCAAGATATCAAATCAATGCTTGTTTGCTGCTGCGCTTGCCACTGAAGACCTATTTCTAGCTGCAAATGTGTACCAAGATAACTGAATTTCAGGCTAGATCAGTCTATAAACTCTCCAGATCAAACTATAACCAATGGACTGGTATAAGATGAGTGGCATGGGAGTATCCTTCTACTTGTTCTGATTTTCTTGAGTTTGGTCATGGCTGTTATTGGACAAGCTGTTTGGCCAGGAAAATGAGGGTTGTACTGTCTGTTTTTCCATGTCCCAGTAGAATGGTGGAGTTTCCTTGGGAAAATATCAGTGCAGAACTTCACATGTAATTTTTTTTATTCATATCTGCCTTTTTTGAGTTAGTAATTAGGGTTCTCATTCAAAGTACTGTCCACTTTTCCTAGTATGTTATGTCTGATGCAACAGAGGAACTGTAGAGGTATAAGAAAAATTGACCTCTCTGCAGAGAGCTAGCATGAATCTTTTGCACTGCTGAAAAGAATACCAGTGTGATGCTGGTTTTCTGCGTGGCAGGAGCTGGGATTTCACTGTAAATAAGAAGTCAACACAGAGTTTCTGTGTAGAGTTGCATCCAAGCTATAGATAATACATCTACTGATAAAAAAGAACTAGCAACCCAATCTCATATATTGAAGATCTGTGTAGAGCTGGAAGACAGTATGGAAAATGGACTTGTTTGGCGCTATTCTCCTCTACTTTTGACCAGTGCGTGTTGATATCATATGGAAAGAAGCAGAGTGCAGTAGACTGAGTCACCTATCTCCCATCTCAATGAAGTGCAAGGCAAGTCACGTGCCTTTTTTTTTTGTCCCATTGCCTCGTCTTAAATGCTGAATCACACAGAGCAATGACAACCTCCCAGGCTTTTCCCAGTTTCTATTGTAGGCCAGTACTTACAACCCACAGATAAGGGGCATCTTTATGTATTTCCCAGTAGCTGAATTTAAAATCTTGTCAAATCGGCCATTTCAATTACCTCCGTTATCTGCAGTATCATCCTAATTTCCCTTTACTCACTGTTGGACCTGCTGGTAAAAAATTACCTCAGGCAATTTGCAACTTTTRTGCTCTGTATGTGAATGAAAATGAACTTTTATTTACAGTTTCTGGGTTCAGAGCTACTACAAGGAGTTCCATAAATGCATATAATAAGCCAGGCTCTGCAGTATTTAAATGGTTTAAAATCAGACACTAAATTTGGCTTGATGTATCCAAATATTAGACTTCTCTCCAGGCTATCAGATTCACCTGAACAGTGCATGTTGCAAGGTTGTGCCTATTCATGACCTGTTTTGATATAAAAACCCTATTTTGCAGGAAATCAGATGATACTGGCCCCACAACAAAAAAACTCTTCAAGTACATATATGATTCCACAGAAACGAGAATTTCAGGGGAGATTTGGAAGAAAATTTTAATCCCTCTCCTTCAGTTGCTTGACTTCTGTAAGAGTTGTATGAAGGTCCTATGACGACATGCACTAAAGCCTGTGGGGAAATTCTATTTCTTTTATCTGTTTCCTTCTGCAGCTCCATTAACTTATCTGGAGTTGCAGGGGATATGGTTAGGTTCAGAATTCAAGCCAGTAGCTTTAATGCTGATACTTCCATCAGGAAATGGTCAAGTAAATAGGCAGCTTTCACATGACTCCAGAAATAAGTTTGGAACAGGTAGACTGATTTAGGCACACTTTACAAGTCACATAATGCCTGCTCATACATTGACCTGTCCTTCCTTCATGAAGCAAATTCAGAGAAATAAACTATACAATCTCTTTAGCCCTGTCCCAGTCCCTGTTCTGAAAACACCAATATTTGGCATGCAGAAATGCCCCTGATACTGGTTCAGAGAAAATTCTCCAGGCCCTTCCTGGAAAATGAAACTGGGTTTTGACAACATAATTTACAAAAACATTAAATGAAAGACAAGTGCTTTTCACTACGAATAAAATGTGATTCATATCTGAAAAAATATGGCAGTAGACTGTCCCTATATAAAAACATGATAAGGCCAACTCCTCATCCAAATTATCTGTAATGAGTTTCATATTGTAGATGATGCAGAACTATCTGTTAAAAATCCACAGCTTGATTTTTCCAGCCCAATCAAGTCTCTCTCAGTGTGCTCATCCCTCCCCGCACTGCTCTCTGGCATATGCTGCTCTCCGATGGTTTAATTCCTTTGCATCAGAAGCCCACTGGGTTCCCCACTAACGCAGAATCATGGGCAGATCTCAAGCAAGGGAACAAAGGCAGCTTGTGAGAGCCTTCCCCAGGCATAAAGTCAATAGGTATGCCCAGTTCTCACCTCCTCTTCTTTGCTCTCACAATCCTACCTCCAAAACCTGTCGTGTAGAGTTGAGGTGGAAGGGATTAAGCTCACAGAGACCACAGGATGCCCAACAAAGAGGTCTTGCCACCTCGCAAGGTTTGTTCTCCCTGCCCCCTCCCCATCCTGTGGGCAGGGGCAGCATGAGAGTGGTTCCAGGGATAAAATTCCTGCCCCACCAAAGTCAGCTGCAAATTTCTTGACTGTAATGGAGATGGGATTTCATTCAACATTCTTACCTAAAAATAAAGTCTAACTGTAAGAATAGTGACTGTAGTGACAGCAACAATATAGGAACTCTACAGAAAAGCCTAAAAACCAACTACAAAGCAGCTTTAGCATTGATTTCACAATTGGAAGAAAATGAATGTAAATTCATAATTAATTGGTTAAAGAGTGAAATCGCTTTTCCTAAAAAAAATTATCTGTACCACTTTGACAATAACTCAGTAATTTATTTAAGGAGTTGCTGTACTGCTGTCAAAATTATATCACTTTCAGGACAGAACATCTGTTGCTGGTAGATGGTCTAGGAATGCCAAATATAATCTAGAATTTATTTTCCAATATAATTCACATTTCATATCCCATGAGAAGTGCTCTTCACCTTTATGAGCTCTCTTGGCTGAGCAAACTGGTGCTGGTTTATGTTGTTGTTTTTTTTTTTTTTTTTGAAGGGTGGAGAGAACATGCCTGAATATGCTTTTCAAAGAGAAGATAAGATTATCCTCCAAAGTGTTACAAGTACTTTTGGGTGTTTTCTGGATTACCCTTTTAGCCATAGATAGTCAACAGCCTCAGGTCTTTAATCCAACAAAAGCATCCCAAAGACCAACAAAACTGACTTAGATGCATTTGTCTGAATATTTTTTTTTCTTCTGCTTTTGGAGCCCTGAGAGAAGCTAGACACAAAAAACATTTTAAATTTGGCTGTTTGGTTTGCAGTATTGCTTTATATGGCCTGAGGCACTGTCAAAGATAGAAATTCAGTGCCACTGGTTTCAGTGGTACTCTTCTAGGTATAAACTAACAAGCACAGACCAAGTGGATAAAGGTGCAGAGTTTCTAATGGAAATGTTTCTTCACGAGTTCGAAGATGGTATGTTGTATGATAGCTAACATACTTGGTAGTACAGTCTACAAAATGCAGTAGCAAATTTTTTCCCAGAAGGCTTTATCCATGGAAACCGGGACACTGCATGAGCGTGTACACATAAGATGTTGCAGCTTCCAACATCCAGCAAACACTAACCAGCATTTGAAAATGAACCTCTTTTAAACTGAAAACATTTTGGCTGGCAACTTGATTATGTACTACATCCTCTTTATGTGTGTGTTCTATAGGGAAACAAAAACGTCAATGAAAATTATTGCAAAAACTTGGGGAGCTTTCCAAAACTGTAAGTTAATATAAATTGTGGTAATTTACCCCTAGATAAGGGGTAAAAGCAACAGTGAGATCAGTGTAACACTTAGGGCTCCTTATCTGGGAGGAAGTTGTGGCCACAGCGCTTATACTCATCATCTGCAGAGGGATGACATTGACTCGCTGTGAGATTATTTTTGGTTTTGGTGAGATCTTATTCTCACTGTTCCTTACAGAGCGTTTTCTGCTGCAGGAGACGTGGTTTCTTTACTAACCACTTACTTGCTGGCCAGAGGATTTATGTATTACTCTGTGATAAACTGTCCTTGCATATAGTCTCTAGTTTATCAAATGACAACTTCTTTTTCTTTATTTTATCTTTTTAAAAGAAAACTAAGCAGTGATTTAAGTAAACTCTGAAGTAACTTTTTATGATAGTTTAAGGACAAAAAATACAGTTTGCTGTATTTTACCTTTAGCACATTTAAACAATCTTTTCTTTTTTTTTTTTTTTTTATTGTTCCTTCAGAAACATGAGGAAAGATTTGGTTTAAAAAAAAGGAAGGTAAAAAACTGGATGTAACCTCTTTAACAGAATGTACCACAGTTCTGCTGTTTGCTGTGTTGACTTTGTTGTTTATAATGCATTGCGTGAGCACATTCACCATGTACTGAAGTGTGTGTTTGTGTGTATGGRGTGGGGGTAGGGGGAAATCTTTTTATGGAAAAAGAAGTTATGAACATAAACTATGAAGCAACATCTAATGAAAAGTTTCTTTTTAAGTGCAATATATTTATTTCTGCTAGAAATATAATATCAACATTATGTAATATTTGAAGCATTAAATGTTATTTGTAAACAGCTTAAAATTATATATATATATCACAAAAATTGTACAGAAGTGCAAATGTGTGGATATTCAGTTTCTTTCATTAAAATATTGGGTGTTTTGATATATCATTCTTATTTAGCCAAAGCTTTCTACTTCTGTTGTTTTTCCGCTAACCAAGTCACTGAGTGCAGTGGAACCAGTGACGGATTTTTCTGAGAGCGCACAAAATCTGGTAGGGCTTTTCATCTGCAAAAGGTGGTCTAAATCTTGGATCCATATGGAGTGACAGTTGTACTGTAGTTAAATACAATTGTAGTTTGCATATAGTTACACAAATTATTTTTTTCAAAGTGCTTTGCAGTCATACTCAGAAAAATTGCTGGTTTTGCCACTGCAGCCCAAATAAGTGGCTGAAATATGGGGTTCCCAGGGTCCCCAAGGTAATAAAGAGAGACCTAGGAAACATAGTCTAAGAAGAAAATGGAAAGGAATTAGGTCTGTTTAGTCTGGAGAAGCGAAGATTATGGGAAGACACAATAAAGTTTTCAAATGTATGAAGAATGTAAAGAAGCAGGGAATAAATTCCTCTCCATAACTGCTGCAGGCTTTTATTTAATAGGATTTTATTTCTATTTTAATAGCACATATTAAAGCAAGGGAGAGTTACTTGAGACATCTAAGATATTCAAAGCAGAGGGATCGTGAAGCACAGCACTGGATTGCCTAGAGAAGATAAGGAGCAATGTCTATCACTGGAAGTCTTTAAGAACAGGTTGAACATGCATTAGTTAAGAATGATGTGATTAGAGCTAATCTTGCGTTGGGACAACCAAATGATCTCTTGAGGTGCTTCCGAGCTTTCTGTAAGAGCCATCCCTTAAAGCAGCTTCTGACAAAATCCTCATGTTGCTCCAAAAGTTTTTGTTACACCTGTAGTTCAGCTTGTCTTCAAATTGAGATCAGCTGCTGGGTCTTTTGCAGCTAGTTCACAAGAGTCACTGGCTTACAAAGAAACTCAATGTGACAGAAGAGCTGCAAGGTCCTAACGAACAGCAGTAGCATTGCCTTAATTTGCTTTTGTCTGTCAACGTAGGCAAGGAGAGAACAGCCTGAGGTAATTCAAATCCACTTTTAACTATGCTGAGTTGCAACCATGCATTAATGTATCTCTTTTAAATTTGGAATATATGAAAATGAGGACAGCTCACTGAGTTGGTAACCGTATATGATGCCTTTTGTCTCTGTATTATATTTTTATATCGTCTTGGTAGCAAAAAACATGTATTCTCTCATGGATATTCAGTGCTGCAAAAGTCTTTTGCTTAACCTCAGGCTAGGGGGCTTTCTTGATTACATGTAAAACTAAATGCATGCATTGGCACTTTCCTGAATCAGAAATATTGGCAGTATGCTGATTCAAGATGTAGTTATGCTAATGGTCTCAGTGAAATCAGTAGGCTTGCTTGCTTAAAGTTAAATCAGTGCTTAAGTATTTCGGTGGCTCTGCAACTGTAAAACTCCTTGTGCTTTGTAGAATCAAGACCTTTGGAAACAAGTTTATATGCAACAAACACCTGTATAATTGGAGCCTTTATCTGCCATTGTCCAAAGAGAAACCAGGGGATTAAATAAAAGTGAAGATTCTGAACTGCCTCCCAGTAGGGTTACTCTGAAGAGACTGATGAGTAGTCATGATGACTGTAGGCTGCCTTGTGTTTCATATTTAGAAAACAGATTTATATCCAAATTACCTATCTTGGAGATAAGCAGTGCAGAAAACAATTTATTTGGAGAGTGATATTTTCTAAACTTCCTGTGCAGAAGCACGATGAATGCACTGATTTAATGGTATGCTAGAAATATGGAGCAATAAATGATATTTTGAATCATGAGTAAAAAGACCATTTCAAATACACATAAAATATTTAGATTATGCACCATCAGTTCAATATATATAAACTAACAATAACCAGTAGTGATAATTCTAAGAATACACAATTAAACTGTCAGTGGTCTAACGCCCAAGATCCTTATTAAAGTTAGTCATTGATATCAGGGTTGGTTAGTGAGGCTCTTAGAGACCTTTGTGGGAACTACAGAAGTTGGTCCTTGTTCTCCATAGTAATAACCAGAGGGACTAAGAAAAACCTATGGGGATGCCTACCAGAAAAGCTTGCCGGAGAGGTTTTTTTGAAGAGTAGGATGATAACTTCTCCCAATGCAGAGAGTATTAGATAATTCACCAATTATCTAATTCATTAGATAATGCAGCATCTTTAGCTCTGTTAATATAAAATACATTTTTACAAGTAGACCCAGCAAAATCTGGTATATTTTTAAGGTTTTTAGGTTGGAAAACAGGCTTAATACAGGGACTGCATTGACTAACTAATTTGTTGAATTAAAATCAAGCAACCATGCTGAATCATTTTGGTCTATTAGTTGACTTTGAATTGTTCTTATTCTCATTGTGAAGCCTGCCAGGAATATGTGCAGTAATTTTTGAGTGGCTTCAGGTTTCTGTGTCCTAGAGAATCTCCTGGTTTTGAGTCATGTTTTCACCGACTTCATGAGTACCTGCTTCAAAGTTCTGCACTCTCCTGTGTTTGGAGAAGGGTGGCTAGCAGACATGGTGATGAGATGAACGATTGTCCTTCAGATATGCAAGGGGCACTCAGCTAGCTTTTCGTCTCTTTTAATTCAGCCAGCTATTGCAGGGGACTAGCTCAAACAGTAAGATGAATTAAAGAAGGGCAAATGCTTGCAAATGAATCTGTAATTGATGGTATTTAGAAAAAATAACCCCCCAAAAGGTGGAGGTGATACAGTTCCTTGAACAGCTGCAGCTTTTCTCTGTTTAGATGCTTAACGTCTGGTCATTTGTTCTTAGAGATTCACAGAAGGGAACAAGTACGTATCATAAAATCTGTGTCTTTTATCTGCGTCAGAAGTCCGTAATCTACTCTTTCAGGGGCAATGCATTCATATGCCTTTGTCACCTCAAACCAGAATTACTGCTGTGCTTTTTTACCTGGGTCTCTGTCCTAAGGCATCTTAAACTGTCCTGAGAGCAATAATACGGAATTGCAGAAGTTCACGACGTCTTTACTTACAGTCTGCGCTGTCTTCCAGTCAGCTTCTAGGGACAATGCATACTGCAATTTTAGCTATAAAATACTAAATCATTTGGATATTTGGTGTCATCAGAATCCACCCTCTCCCTTTCTCTTTGAGTTCTCACAGAGCTGGAAGAAGCTCTGATTCTTAAACTGGTAGTCTGTGCTTAATAGGGGCTGCTGGAATTGGACTGCCTTCAATCAGGGGTCTTTCTATTGAAAATCATTCCTCCTGCTCTGTCTGTACCTGCATTTTCGTATGCTTTTATGAGACAAAATGTCTATTGGTCTTCACTGGTGTTCTCTGGTGTGAAAGCTGAGTGTGGGAGAGAGCAGGTTTTTTCTGTTTATCTTGCTCCCTGTCTTAAAGTCATGGCTGATACATATTCACTTACAAATCTATTACTTCTTCCTGTGCTCTCTCATGGATCGATCCCAAGGCAGCCAAAAGAAGAATTAATTTTTATCTTGATGCAAATCGTTGGCTGTAAAATTTGCATTGATAATATCTGAACGTGTACACAGGGCTTTGGAATGGCAGGCTTGAATTACCTTCCTCTGAATGTCATAGCTTTTAGACTTGAGACTCCAGTCATACTACTCATCTTCAATGATACTACAAATAAGTTAGTAGTACTCAGGAGATTTATCAGCCTGACTTTATTTAATCACTCCATTTTCAGTTAACATCTTCACCCCAAACAGTGCATTTCTGGAGGATGATTAGGTTGTTTCAGATGGTTAAAGACTTTGGCCTTCTTTGCTCCTTCATTTTACAATGCACTCGGAACCTCGTGCATTTTTGTATGAACATACGAAAGTCTAACACTTGTGCCCCCTAATTTCCTTTACAAGGCTTTAAACATTTTTCAGTTCTTAAATGAATTAGTATGTACCGTATAGTCTGCCTAGCACTTAAGACAACTTGGCATGGTTTCCAGTAGTTCTGGATGGACAACTACTTGTGTTTTCAGTCACAGAAAATGTTTTCCTTCCTACACGCCTGATGAGGGAAAAGACTAACAAGGAATATTATAGGCTGAGATTTCAAAGCCATTATGGATGTAGATGCACAGCTCCCACTAATTTTAGCAAGAATCATTCTTCTAAGTCCTGTTTTGAAAGTCTTAGCTATAGTGTTTGCTATTTTGAAAGGTTTATGTTTTTTTTTCAGAGACCAGCCTAAATGTTTTATCATCCCTTCCTGAAATGGTATTTTAAAGTTTCTTTTGCTCCATGCCATAATATCATGCTTTTGTTCTCCTGTTCTTTCAACCTTGGCCAAACTGTTAGACTGTTAGAGAACACATGGATACTTCCTTTTTATTTGCTACCTCAATAATAAGAGCACTCATCTAAGTTGCAGAGGTTAATTTCTCTCTCTTTTGTTTTTTTTTTTTTTTTTTTT
>JAYKAV010000422.1:671225-719576 GCA_035582835.1 Phoebastria nigripes | reverse complement strand
TTTTTTGTTTTTGTTTTTTTTGTGGTGTTTGGGACACGTTTGCTTTTGTGGATCCTCTTCTTAGGAGCTTAGTTCTTTCATGCTTTGCAGAAGAATAGTCTATATACCTGTCTCAAAGGCAGAGCTGCCATCTTGACAATATAGGCAAAACTGTATTTTGCCATCTGAAATATGAGGGATGGGCTAGAGCTGTCTTGCCACAAAAGAAGCTGGGAGAAGTCAGAATGTAAAATTACATGGAGGAGCGTAGGATCAGCACGCTCTTACTGCAGCCAGTAAGCGGTGCCTCCAGCTTTGCTCCTGAGCAGCTGCTGCTGCCCTGCACRTTCAGGTTCCTCCCACAGCAAAAGCAATACTTTTTGCTCTTCAGGGCTTTGGTATAGGCAGCAATGCAGGCAGCAGGTTTGGGACTGGTCTGTCCCCCCCCTCTCCACCAACATATCAACACACAGACTATTTGATGTTGAGGAAGTGCCTTGTCAGCTTGTGCCTAGAGCCACTCAAGGCTGTGGATTTCCCTAGTGATCTAGGAGTCTGAAAACTAAGATCTGCAATGTTCAAGTCTCTCTTACACATACAAAAACTTACGACTTAACATATTTTTAACACTTGTATTATTCTGGAAATGTGAATCTACAATGCAGCTGTGATGAGACGGACACTTTCACCAGAATGAACACACTAGAAAAACTAGAAAGACATAAATAGCAACTGTCCGGATGCTACAGTAGAAATAAATTGGAAGCTGATCATAAGATCCAAGTGGGTATTTAGAGTTAGTGTAAATAGAAATACCAAATTAAGCAAATAACATGTAATTTTGAGATGAATTGCTCTATGAGCCAAGCATAAAACTTTGCACTGACTATGCACTGTATGATAACAGGAGACTAGGGGAGACATTTTAAAACCCAAAATCACATGAGAAATTGCAAACCACAAAAAAATARTATTTTACTGAAAGTCACACATGCAATATGATCATAAACAAAACTGCAGTATGGTTAAAGACAACTCTAGCTTAGGAAGAAGGTTTCCATTATCGTGTAACCTGAAGGAAAACCACATCATACATCCAAGCTTCAGCTATACCAGATCCTGATTGAAGAAAATGTTAATAATCAGCCATATAAGCATGCCTAAGAACAGGAAGAATGAATGCTTATCCTAATTTTTGTGTTAGAATGCACTGCTAATTCCCTATTTACTGCTTTGGTTCTGGAGTATGTCCACATAAAATAACTTGCATGGCTGGGGCTAAACCAGTTACTCAAACACACAAAGACAACAAATGGGATGACAATAAGGGATTTCTGCTTTATCTGTGATTCATGACGAGGGCTGAGCATGCATCCAGATGGAGAAATTATTCAGAGAAGACGAAAAGGACCCCAGAAAAGGAAACGGAGAACTGTATATCATCTTCATTTAAATAATGAAAGCCATAAGAATTAATAAGTGCACCAAGCTGTTGGAATAAAATTGAGAAAAGAAACAGAGCTCTGCAAAATTTCCCCCACCAATTGAATATGACATAAATAATCCTAAAGCGAACAATGACTTCATTTTTGTTTCACTCCACACTTCACTGATGTTGAATTAACGAATGCCTTAAAATAGATTTCTCCATGTGAAGTTGCTTTGAAAAGTAGCACTTGCAAGAAGCATTTTAAGCTAGTGAGGAAATCACAAGTCTAAAGAAAAATGCAAGCCTTTGCAAAAATGTTATGTGATAGTCTGCACTTTTCCTAGTAAAGAAAGCCATGATTCTTAAACATGATAAAGTTCAGGCATAAACCTGATTCTGTAAGTGCTATGTATCTCTGTGATGGAAAGGACTGCAGCAGCGAGCTTGTTCATGAAACACAAATGTGGTTTCAGCTATTTTTACTGGATTTCCTTATTTATATCTACAAGACGTTATAAACTAGTTGTTTTACTTTGCTCCACCCAACCTCACATGTACCAGTGTCCAGACGTAGAGCTGTAAGGTACAAGACTCATTTTAAATTTGAATATGGGATGGCTGCAATCCCCACAATCTGATTGTAAGACTAAAACATTTCATTTCAGCATTAGGGCACCCTTTCCCCACCCCACYCCCTGCAAGAGACCCTGTGATTTTTATTTTGTAATTTTATTGTGACTTTTGTGGTGTTCCACTGTTTTTTTTAAAAGCATGGCCATGAGAAACAAAATTTCATGAGAACCCCAGCTTCTACTTAAAAAAACAAAAAAAAGGGTGGGGAGGGAATAGTTGAAATAAATCTAGTCTAAAATTCAGGATGATAATATCTAAAACACCCTTATGATTCTTGTTAGGTTATGTTTTGTTTTGTTTTTTTTAATATTTGGGACTGGAAATAGTAGAATAACTTTTGCTGTTGTTGCTATGCCAGCAAATACATTTATTTCTAACATAATTTATTCCAGTTACATAACGAAAATAAACAATGACGGCAAAGTGACTAAGTGACTTTTCTTCACTGTCACTCTTTACGCAGCTCTACTTGGGTATCTAAAATAATGGGCTTGTGGATGTTTTTTGATTGGCTGATGAATTGAAAAACTAGGGGAAAATTAATTCAGAATGAATTGAAAATGCAAAAATCAAGTTTGGAGGAGTATAAAGGGATGATTTAAAGGAAGTACAAGAAGAACCACGTATTTAAGGTAAATGTGCAATGATGTATTCACTAAAAATATTTGACCATGTCCTCAGGTTAGTTACCACTCTTCCTTATTTATTTACATCAGTTTCAAAAGGAAACATTAAAACACTTTATCACCTATCAAAATAACATTTTTTTTTACTTGTGATATAGTTTCCTCTTTTTATTTCCAGCTGAAAATCATTTGGTCTGAATTAGAAACTCATTTCAGTTTCAAGTAACCAGATCTTTCTTTTGACAAATTTGTTCATCGCTGAACTTCTTGGCCATGTGGGGTCCTAAGTCACGCTCCTTCATTTGAGTATCTAATCTTTACATTGTTATACACTGCCATTCCATCATACTTTTTTATTGTTAGATGCCCAAAAAAGTCCCAACAAAAACCCCCACCCTAACATAAAATTGCAGTCCTGACTACTGTAAAGGCTGAGACAATATATAATTTCACACCCCCTTCTGTAGCTTGGGATGCCGTGATAGATTCAGACCCTTTTTTGCACATGCAAGATCAGTGCTTTAACAGCCACTGCTCCTTCCCCACTACCCCATATGCCATAGGAGCTTGCATTGTGGAGTGCTGACTGCTGGAGAACAGAGGTGTCCTACGTGGGGGGGCTGCTGCAGCCCTGCCTTTTTCCACCAGCCTCCTTTTACAGGTAGAGACGTTGTTCCCTCTTGCGTCCTTTGCTTGGGGTCAACAGCTGACAGCACTCCGTGCCACAAGCCTGTTTCCCTGCCATGCTGCAGCGGTTGGAAGCTTTGCATTGTACCGAGCCCACCTGATGTCCACGCTGACGTCCATGTGTGCGCGCATACAATTCCTGCCTGGCACAGGTGTCCCCTCAGCACAACCTTGCCGTGAAACTTCAAAGCTCAGGGAAATGCTTCCAGCTCAGGTGCCACTATCGGGGAACTTTTTCACAGGGAGTAACTCACCGAGAAGGCCACTGCAGGGGAGGATGGAGCGTGCTGCGCTGAACGGAGGGCAGTCACCATCCTAATTTCCCRTCAGGCATCAGTGAGTTTCTCTTTTCCCTCACCTGTGCCCTAACACTCAGCCTAACCCGAAGCTACGCAGACACAGGAACAATTCTGTTTCTGATAAAAAAACCCTAACGGCCTTTGGGGTACCATCTGATCCTTCCCCTCCTCTACTTGGATACAACCGTAAGGACATGCCACCTGAAGAGAGACGCCTCCCGCCCCAGGGACGCCACCGCGGCGGCGCCTTGCGCGGGCGCCCCGCGCCCCCTGCCGGCGGCAGGGCGGCACTCTGCCGGGCCGCAGCGCCCCCTGCCGGTGGCAGGGCGGCACTCTGCCGGGTCGCCGCGGTCCCTCCGCCCCCAGCCGCTGCCCCGGCGGCGGGCTGCTGGCGGTTCGGCCTCTCGGCTCCTCGGGGAGGCATAGGAAGGCGGGAGAGTAAATAGGAAAGGGGGGAAAAAAAGGATAAAAAGACTTGGTCTATCCAAAATTTTCCACGTGCCCCGGATGCCATTACTGGTATTCCCCAAATTCCCTTGTTCCCGCTGGCCTCCAGCCTCTGCCCTCAAGCCCCTGCAGCAACAGTGGGGTTTCAGTCCTTTCCTCAGGAACCTACTTTGTCGCTGCTGCAAAACTTCCTTGCACTGCTTCAACTGCTTTTCAGGCAGCAATATCCATTTTTTTCCTACACAATATGTAACCTACAGTCTGCCTTGAGTATATCTTCTGAGATTTTCTACCAGGTCCTCAGGTACAAAATCCACATGGTGAGTGAAAGGATGCTGGCCTGCATCAGCTATCTATTTATGTTTCTTAAGTTGATTAGGCTGTTCTCTGGTTTGTTTTTATCTCCGTAGTTTTGTTTGTTTGTTTTCTACTTACTGGTTGGATGGCATCCAGGCGGTTGTAAACTGTAATGTCTTTTTGGATTATGGATGGTAAGGTTTTTTTGGTTTTTTTTACTCTCTTATTTTCAGCAAATATTAGTGTTGTCTGTAATAAATGCTATCTGAGCAAGAGAAAATAATTAGCTCGTATCCACATGCACTACTTCTAATTTCGTCCTGGTAGACAAAACAAATATACTGGTCCATATCTTAACAAAGAAGTTATCTTTAAATACTTTTGGAACGTGTACTCAACACCATACCAGGCAGAAAATACACAGCCTGATTTTCATTTACACAAAAGCCAATTTATAATGCTCAGGAAGCCTTGCAAGGCTTAAAGCAGATGTCTGCACCCACTTAAAGCTCTCTTTCCACACCAGAGTTGTATAACTGGATAGTTGTTCAGGACTTGCTGTTGCTGAACCAGGTAAGTGTGCCACACCTAACACCTCACTCAGGGCAAAACTATGTAGATTGCATGTTTGCATTAAGATGCATGTATTTTCTTTTGTGGCGATGATTTTCATACATTTGCAGACTTTCACTTGAGTCTCAGAAAGCATGATGACAGTGAGCTATAAAGAAACCTTGTGATTTATTCTCTTGCAGCGGTCTCAACATTTTGTCCTCTTTTCCTTCCACTGTTTGCATAGATCTAAATTGTTATTAATACAGAAGCCATCCGAATACAAAACCACACCCTACTATTGTAAAGTCTGACTGTTGAATTAAGTTGAAATTGGCTAAATAGTAAAGAATCGTTTGGTATACTTAGACAAACTCATATACGCATATACAGAGACTTATTTCTGTAGGTAACTGAGTAAAGATCATGAGCTTAAGGACTTATCTTCATATTTAATCTTCATGATTTTGGATTCTATATTCAAGTGGACACAACGAGAGAAACAGATTCATCCCCTGAAAGGGACAAATACAGTCTCTGCTGGAGGATCAGAATGTCTCAGCTGGACTCCCTAGTGAAATGGGAATAAATCTCCTTTTAATGTAAATGCCAAAGTCCAGAGCATGTTTGCCATAGCCCTACCATCTCTGAGAAATAAAGACACATGCTCGACTGGTCATGGAGTTTGAATTCCTCCTTGTTCTTCCAAGCCATGCTTGGGATGCTTTTCAGAAACAGGAGGGCTAAACCCCAGGAAAGAAGATTCCAATTCCATTAGCGCTAAAATTACAGGGACTGTAAGACAAGGATAAGGCATCTTTGCAGAGTAAAGTGGAGAGAGGACAGAAACCTGACAGTATTTATTGAGGTAAAGCTTACAACAGGAGAAACTTGAAGATGCAGTTGCAATCTTTCTTCTTGTAAGGTGTCCATTGGTATGAATTCCTTTGCATTCTTTAGCTTTCCTTTCCTTCAAGCACAAGGGGTACAGTTCTTCTCCTTTTTCAGATGATAATAGTGACAATGAGGAAGAAGGACGAGAAGCATGCTCTCCACGAGACCTTTGGGATCTGTTTGTGGAAGCCTTGAGGAAGAAGAGACCTCCACAGTCAGTTCAAGAGAAGGCGGCAACAAAAATCCATCACATGAGAGACACAGACCCAGTCTTGAATGTGGGCAATATAGTGGATATCATTCCATGAGAAAGCAATATTTATTGTATCCTGGGGTAGAGAATGTAAGTACAAGGAGGCCTTCTCAATCTCTTGAATTACATGAAAAAAATTATGACTGAGCTTTTACGCACTGCTTCAAAAATGTGAGACCTCAGGGCTTTTGACCTACTATAAGCGGCAGGTCAGGAGATCCAGGTTCTAGGACCAAGTTTCTCTCCAGCATTTAGGTATTTCCTTTCTACCCATAGCACTCCTTTAAAAACATATGAAACACTGAAAATAGCAGAATCTTTGTTGGAGTTAGGCCTCTGTTGCACTTGCACATTTAAGGTTATTTTCCAATATGACTTTTCCTCCTGCTTTCCTTCTTTGTCTTCTGACTTTTCATTTTCTTCCTCATTTATTGCCTGCTCCTTTCCAGTCTTATTCCACATACACAGTCCCTATTGTCAGCACTACTAATCAATTATTGTCACAGCTCCTTTCCTTCCTTGTTATCACCTCATTTTAGATCATCCATTGTACTTACAAAGTAGATCTGTGGCAGACCCATTAGTGAAACTCGGGTGTCTCTTTAAGACCCAAGCTAGTTTTCAACTGCAAACTCAGTGTTTCCTCTTTCTTCTCCTGCTCCCCCACCTCGAAACAAAAACCCAAGCAAACGTTACAGGTTTGGTCCTGCTCTTCTGCTTCTGGAGTTCTTTTTTCTTCTCTTGGTTTTTTTTCAGGTGTTGGCAAAATTTGAAGGTGCTGCCATGTATTTCATTGTAGAAGACTGATAATCTCTGAGTTGCATAGAACCTTCATGATAAACAATCATGGAATGGCAGCTCAGGGTAAAAGAGGCATTTTCCTGAGTATATTAAGAGCTGGGTGGTCTCGAGCTCACAGCTGGGTCAGGGGATACTTGGGATGAAATTTTTTCATAAAGACTCACCGAGGGATTAGCTGGTATATAATAATAAAAAGTAGGGCAGGAAGGGATCTTCAGAGATCATCTCCTTGGCTCAAGCCAAGATCAGTTTATAATTAAACCACCTCTGAAAGATGTTTATCTTATTTGCTTTTAAGAACCTCCAACAATGGAGATTCCACAGGTCCTTTAAAGAGTCCGATGCTTAACTATTCTTTCCTTAGAAATTGGCCGTAATGTCTAACCTGACCCGGACTGTAATTTTAGCCCTTCACACCTTATCCAGTGCTTCTGTCTATTCTTGTAGCAACCTTTTGCCTATTTGAAAACTGGTATTTCATTGCCTCTGATACTCTTCTCCAGGCTATTTTTCACATCCTCCTTGTGTAGACTTCAAGAGGGTTTTCTGCTATGTGTATGTGTTCGGTGGAGAGGGAAATCTACTTTGGAACTACCATGGCTGATATAAAATAAGAATGACAGTAAGGGATAAAGGAGATTAGAAAAAATCCCTATCCTTCAGTGGGTCCGCATCTTTCCTGAACTGCAGTGCTCACTATCGGACACATTCCTTTAACTGAGATCTCACCAGTACTAACTGGAGTCAATAGATGACTTCATGAGTGAGATATGAAACTCCTTTTCACATACTCCAGTGTAACATTTTGCTTTTCCACAGCTGTGCAACACTGTTGACTGATTTCACTATAACGTAAGAGTTTTTTTTTTAATTCGTTTACAGTAGAGTAAGACAGTCATAATTTATTTTGCATTCTTTCCTCTGCAACTTTTCTGACAATGCCAGCAATAAGGCTTATAATGACAGCTGAAATGTGGAGGTTCCACGCTGCTTGCAAAACGCACTTCTGCATATGCATACAGCATGTAAACATGAAGTTACTTTAAACCTGGTACAGGTAGTTTGTGAGTTGTTAGTGGGCAATTAAGCTCCTTCTGTTTGAAAAGTGGGTAGAATTTTTCTAGGTATTGCCTCAGCAGATGGGAAAAAGGAAATCTTTCTAAAGAGAAAACATCCTTTAAAACTTTATCCCCTTTTTCTGATAGTCATTCTGCATTTCTCTGCTCCCCTGCATGATCCCAACAGTGTGTTCTTGCACCTGAAAACAGCACTAAGTATTCACCCCATCCAGCATACTCTTCTGCTCTTTGACATCCTTTTTTCCTTCCATTAAGTGGTAATTTTAAAAGCATCCTTCCTGTGAAGTATTTCTTCAGAGAAACCCAGGATTATAAGTTTCCTTGCAGTGCAGCCCTGGGGCTCATTGCAGAGCCTCAGCTCTACTTGGTATCACTGAAATTATCCATGACTTTATGATGTGGCAGTTGCATGGAAAAAATGGCTAGATAAAGACAAGTATGTCTGCTACATTTGAAATATGCCTTCCATGCCCAGCAGTACTGTTTGATTTTTTTTTTAGTATTTTATAGATATTTTTTATACATACATGCATGCAAACACACACACATATATGTATGAGTATGTGTACACTTGGAAGTGCATTTAGTGAACTCCCCTCATTTTGCTATCAGACTAACATGAGAAAATGAATGCTGTACTATATTCAGGCTTCAGTCCATCATCAATATATACATTGATATGTATCATCAATGTAATCTCTCAGGAAGGAAAACCCTTTGAACTCCTACGTGTCATGCTATGGGGAATCATGCTACAAGATACCCTACTGGGAAACAAGTTGTAGCACCTTGAGGAGCTGGAGTGGTTGCACCTGCCTCGTGAAACAATAAGCCAGCTGCTGTTCTCTCAGCATAATGAGTTGTTCTGTCAAGCTAAAAAAATTTCAGAACATGAAACAAACAGTATATTTTAAAAAGACATGTGTCCCCCGCCATAACCCCTTCAGTGCTACCTGCTGCATGCTTCTTAAGAAGTGGGCCAGGCTAGGGATTTTTGTTGGCTATAGATGCTTCTTTTGATTTGAATTCTCTTTGCTAAAATCAAAAGCAAGTAGGATTTTCTAATGGTAGGGATAGGGTGGACAGAGCAGCCCATGTCTTGTGTGAAGGTAAATGGGGCTTTGGGGTGAGAGGGGGAGTGTCACAAGGGCTCTGTGATTACTTGTGAGAGATGGGTTGGCGGGAGGGCAGGGATGGTCCCAGGCTCACTTGCAGGACAGTCTGTGGTGCTCCAGGGGACACTCACAGGGGAATGAAACCACCTACAGTACCCCACATCACTCATGAAGAGAGATGGTGAAGGCAAAGACAAACAGGAGAGGAGTTTGTAAAGAACGCCTCCACATGTAATAGGTGTTTGTATCTGCAGAGTCAGAATGATCACCAAGAGCAATACAGATCTGCGGCAGATGTATTTACGATTTGTACTTGAAACACAGGCCTGGTTGTTCTTACTTTGCATGTATGTCAAAGCGCTTCCTTATGTGGAATTACTCAACATTTACAAGTCAGGTGTGATTCAAGCTCTGCATAAATCAGTGGTTTAATTTAAATTAACAGTGACTCTGACAAAGCAGCCTTAGATTCAGCAAGAAATGACTATGCTCTGGCCAATCTGTTTTCTGTCCAATCAAACAACCCAGATTTGGCCTGCTAGTCTAGATGAAAGTGTATCTTGAAACAGAAATGAATGTGTTAATTCTGGGGAAAAAAAATATTTGCTCTTTTTAGTGAGTATATAAACACTTTGCATATTGGTTTTTTAACAAGATGATGCAGAAGTAAAGAGGATGCCTTAGACAGTAGAGGGCACTGTGACCTCAAAAATAAGCTCCAAACTGGGCCATAGTTGTACCTGTTTGTCAGCACAGCTGATGGGACACAGGCAAACGCGCTATTCCAGCTGAAAGGGAGCACTATTTGTTTCATAGTAGTTCAAGAGACTAGAGTGGTGATGTGAAAAAGGGGGGACAGACTGATAGGTTGTGTAAAGCCATGATGCCTAGAAATGAACTATATTTCCACATGGAATATTAAAAGAAAGGGATGAATTCCATCAAGTTGTTTGACACTGCGGCACATCTTAATGTTTTGGGAACACAGTCTTTAAAGCCTGATTTGGGTGCTGTTATTAGCAAGGTTTCAGAATGTAAAATGAAAGCACACAAATAGTCAGGATCATGATTTGAGACAGATTATCAAAAAGTTAAAAAGGTGAGGAAGGAGATGAGGAAGACATAAACTGCTGCTGTTAGTCACCAACAAGGACTCCATATGGGATTTTCAAAATTTTTGTGTGTAAAATTTGTATTACATTTTCAGTTTTGTGTGGGTATAAATTAAAGGGTTTGTAGCCTCAGCATCATTTTTTCTTTTCTTTAGAAGGACCAGCTTTACCAAGAAAGGATGCCCTGCAGCCCTCRAAGAGACCATGTTAGTCACTTCAGTTTGTCACAAAGAATTCAGCTTTTCTCAAGCAAACAACATTCCCAAGTCACGGCTTTGTTTGTCATTTAAGGGGTGTTTGATGTCTAGGATCATCTTGCCTTCAGTCCCGTCTGCCATCTTGCTTAGTTTGCCAATGGTACTTTCTATCCCTGTCTGTGGGTAATTAATCTGCCTCTTCTCTACCTTCATTAACCAGGGCGGTAAAGGATATACTGAAATCCCCACTGAAATTAATATCAGGGTAAGCAAAGGGTGAAACAGAATTAAACTTGCTAACATCTGAACAGGCAAACTTAGACCCTGCCACTGTTTCTGATACAGCTGTTTGTAAGTATTTCACAGTGGTCCACAAGCTTCTCTCACTCCCTTGCCAAAGCACATTTGCCAGTAAATCTCCAGCAGTGTAGGTTTACTGACTTTGATATGGCAACATATTTCAAGAGCCCTACTGTTTCTCACATCTGGTTGCTCTGCCAGTTGTTAACTGAAAAGCTATTCTGTGAGCATTTCCAGATCATTGCTTTTCTCATGTTTCTGTTCTAAGTCCATTGCTGGCCTTCCCGTATTTCCACCATAAATGGTGTCCATATTCTCAATCTCACATAGAGGGCACCTGCCATGAAATACAGTAATAGCTCAGCCCATGTTCATATGATCCTGTTCTGTTGTTGTCACTTAGCTCCTGCTTGTCGCTGCAAGCTGTTTCCTCCGTCTTCTCTGATGCATCTTTTGGCAGCAGCTACTTAGAGACACACCAGATGATAAACACTGACTCTGCAAAAAAAGAAGCAAACCCATGGTGGCTAGTAAATCAGGTTAGGGTAAGCTGGATCCATCACTTCTGCTTGTTATAGTGAGTTCTATGGTCCTCAGATAACTTGCTCTGTAATTTGCTCCTCCAAATAGAAGCACAACAAGATGCAGTTGCTGTGGCTGTGAATCATGGCATCTATGCCAAATTAGCATGACTACTCGCTGTGGCCAAATGCCACGCAGTGWGAACGTGGAGCGTACAGCAAGAGACCTTAATTTTGAAAGCTGTAAGGAGATTAYATCGTGCAGAGGAGTTAAAAGTCCTCAGAACAGTGAAGAATTACAGAAACATTCCAGGCCCCAGTTGGGAGGAGATGATCACACTCCATGCTATAAGAAGGGGCATTGGCAAATCTCCCAAATCAGCTGCTCAACGGGGCAAGCGGATGGCTGTGCTGCTTTGATCGTTCTATCTGCAGCCAGGAAGGAAGGGTAACCGGAGATATGTTAGACTTACGAGGTTCCTAGTGTAGCTTAAATTTTCTTCCTGATATTCATAGTATTTCTTGTTCCTTTTTCTTTTTTTTTTTTTTTTCAGAGCTGCAGGGAAGCATTTAAGGTAGCATGAAAATGGTACTGGAAACTGAAAGCCAAGAAATCAGAAAAAGTCTGGTGGAGAGTAATTGGGTTTTCTGAGTCACTAATGTTCTTCAGTGTTATTCTGGCAGCAGGCAGTTTGAGACTTACAATCATCTTTATAGAAATGAAGGAGGTAATTTCTGTGTCAAAGAAAGAAGGGTCTTCAGGACCTCTCGTTCTAAAAATGTGATTTTTCTGTTGCCAGGGCAGACAAGCTGGGTAAATTGTTCTCATTTGTTTCTAGTAGAAACAAGCTTTTGCTTGTATGAGAAGTTAGCCATACAGACRTAGATGTTCCAGTTCTATATAGTTTTATGTATATATAGTTAAAATGCAACTGCAATTTTAAAAGTGAGAGAAGATAGATGTGAACAGAGATGTGCAAGTAGAGATCAGATTGCTGTACTACTAACTCACCAGGAGCGTATTTTTCCCTCTTCAGGATACAGGCAATGCATGTTTAAAGGATTTAACTCAAGGGGGGATATTTGTATCCTGCAGAAAGAGAATTGGCCCCACAAAGCTGTTAAATAGGACAAGGTACACACTATAACTTGTTTGCCACTACATTCTGCTGTTTTTTCCTGGCAGATTCCTCCATGTACAAACTCCAAGGGCAATCCTGCTTCTTTACTTCTGCCTTAAGAGACTCCTTAGCCTTCTGCACTTCTGTTCAGCTTGGTCTTCACAAGAAGAGGTCCCAACTATTTCTGTTCTCATAAAGTTCTTTCCTTAGGTGAGAATTTGTCTGCTCTGTGACTGAAGCTCAAGTAGGATTAATAATGAGTTAAATCAGATACAGCCATATGGTATGGAGCTCAAAATGCTCTAACTGCCTGGCTAGTTACCTGAGGCTCTGAGCTCCACATTGCTGCAGCTATGTTGCTGTCAGCGCTCAAAATGGCTAGTTTAATGCCAGGCTGAGTACATCTAACCAGGCAGCAGCCACACAATTGTTTGCTGAAGAGACATACTTTCCAGATTATGCCTTCATTGCATGCTAACCTTGGATTAAATAAACTGAGGAAAGGGAGCCTGAAGTTCCCTAACTTGCTACARTGCAGTCCTGCTATTATTAAGTCTGCTGCTCAATGTGTGAAAGTGTGGGGGATCAACACAAACTTCGCAGAAGCAAAGCCCTGTGGTAGGTGGCAATGTCAGCCTTGCCACAAAATCTGCAGAATATGCTCTGAGGCAGTGCCACTGGAACAAAGCAGAGCAGTACAAGAAATATTATTATAGATATAAAAAGGGAATTCTCTATGGGCGCTCTTATTCAGATCACCTTGGGAGAGAGAAGGGGTTGGTATTGGTAAAAAACTGCAAAGTGAAGGTCTCACTTGATGCAAGAGGAAGAGTGAGAGAACTGGTGGCAAGAAACAGTACAGAAGATGAGAATGAGTGGAGGAAAAGAAAGCAAGCTCTGGACTATTTGGTGACAAGGTATGCATGTCCAGTGTCCTGAGGAATGAATACTGCTAGAGAATATATAGGAACTGCCAAGGCAATGTGTTTTACTTGCAGGGCCTGATACCTGAGGACTGTGAGTTATCTCCATTGGCAGTGTGTCACAACCACCATTCAACTCAGCATCCTGAGGTTGCTGATATCTGGTAGAGTGATTTTGAAATATGAAGAGACAGCCCAGTGATCATGGAAAATGTGTGGTCAGAGAGATAGGGAAGACCTAGCAGAAACAGGAATGTTGTGTTCCAGGATGTGTTTTGTCCTGGGACAGCAGAAAACTGTGGAGCAACATCTTACGGATTTTGCTGTCCCTGGACAAAAGAAGTTAGGATAAGCTGATGAAGATGTCGTCTCTCCTATGGCCTAGTATATATCCTTCAGTACCCTCAAGAGTTGAGAGAAATCAAATTTACTTTCAGAGTTATCACATTTCCCCCCCACTCCCCRCTTTTTGTTATAAACAGCAAGGTATGTGCTGGCTTACTGGGATCACTCCTTTCGCTGTGATGTGCAGGATTAGTAACGAGCTACTCTGTATGAAACATGATGTTGGAAATAAACATAGCACTTCTGGAAAAACATGCAACTCCTGTGATGATATAAACCCAAGGTTTATTTCTTACTACTTGTGTCTCTCACAGATTGAAGCAAGTAGCATTTTATTTTTAGAGGTGTACTGCTCTACTGCAGCTCTTTTGAAGTAGCGTTGACGATTTTCTTTAGCAATTCATAATTGCTGCATATGGGCACCTTTACGTTTAAGAATGTGATGTTCTGTCTTTGCATTCTTATAATAACTTTAAAAATCTTTAGAGTTGTTTAGTTTAGTAGTACGTGCCTTTGTAATCAGGTTCTGTGGGTGGTACCTTTTGAAATAAATTGCCCGAAGAGTTTTAATAAAAGAAAACAGCCTGAAGGTAATTGATTTGCTGCAGGCTGGAGCAGGCCCAGTTAATCTCAATGGTCGAGCCATCCCACAGCAATCATTTGAATCTTAATAATCTCAACTCTTCAAGTTCGTAAGTGTTCCATGACTCCATTGATTTTGGCAAAAATTGAAAATAGGTTTCAGGAGTTAAAAATCAGCAGAACATATCATATTACTCTTTTTCTATGCCAGTTAGATGCAGAACTCCTTAACTATCTGGAGCTTGTACATTTCAATCACTCAGCCAGCAACAATAGACTCCTTTGGTTACTAAATTTATGACAAGGCTGCACTATTAAAATCAAATATGAAAAAGAGCAGACTGTGGAACTTTTTCTCTTGGAAAGCAGGTGGGAAAATGGTATGGAGTCTTCAAACATTCAAACGGTGTTCCTTTCACTCTTTCATTTATATTTAGTGTATAATAAGCACAGATAAATATTTCTTGAAATATTAAACTGCTACAGGTAATTCACATTGGAAAAAGGGCCTGCATGCTCAGGAGACTGGCTGTTTTATATAACTATATAAGCTGGTCAGATGAAGAACACTATTTCTTCCTTGCTCATTTTTTGAGATCAGTGTAACACATGCCCTTCGCAATTATCTCCCCAGAACAGCTGGGGGTAGAATGACCATTTTCCCTCAACAAGCAAAGAAACGTGGAGCCAAGAGTACTTGTGCACACACAGGCCCTCTGTCAGTCCCACAGACTTGTCTGTTTTATCCGACTGTACCAGCTTGTATCTTTATACCCTTATTGTGGTAATAACCTTCCTATTACCACAAAGTCAGCAAAGGCTGTCCTCTTCTCATACGTTTGTTACCTCGGTAGCTGAATCTGGACCAAAATTATGTTCCTGTGCTAACAATATGCCGACTATATATATTTATTAAACGTATTTTTTAAATACTATCTTAGTACAGTATTTGCTGCATAAGGCTCAAACCTAGCGTTTCACAGGGTAGGATTCATAAAAATAATTCGGAAAAGAGATGAAAATAAAGAACGGAAGTTGTAAACATTTTAGAAAGAGTCACACGCCTGTTATGTCAGAGGAAAGGGGTGGAAAGGCCAGGAAAAATAAGCAAAGAGTTGAGTGGAAAGATGATGCCAAGGAAACTCAAACATGTAGAAAACTTAAGAGCAGAAACATAGGGAAAGAAGTGAAGAGTGAGCAGGGTCAAAGAAAAGCCCGAAGACAGCAATGAGGAGCWCCTGGGAGGCAAGGAATATGTACGGTCAAGAAAGAACTTCCAGGGGAAAAAAATAATAAGGGGACAGAGAGGAAAGAGTGAAGTGGATCCATTTGGAGAGGCTGCAGTTAATGAAGAAGTTATACTCTGCTATATTTAATCAATGTTATCAAAAAGTGGTAATTAATATATCCCTATCGGACGAGTCACTGTCTGACCACTGTTGTGTGCCGACCAAAAAAGTACGTGGAGGAGGAGGAAAGATAGCTTTGCTGTAGCTGGGACTTGTTTGACCGTTGTGTTGCATATTCACAACCCTTTAAAAGAACAGCAATTCCGGCTGTTAGTGCAGGAGCCACGGTAAGTGCTGCTGTGAGGTGCTGAAGACGACTGCTCTAGAAAGTCGTGAAACGACATTCCAGGTCTCGAGGGCCCGTGTTACACAGGGCCTCTGTGTAACGGGACCTTTTAACCTCTGAACCCAGAGAAATGTTTTGGCTGGAGTGGCATGTTGCTTGTGGCCTTGCCTCACCGGGAGCTGGGGGCTGCAGGCAGCCCTGCCGAGCTCTCCCGCCTGTGGCGGAGGCCACTCAGGTGTTGTTGCCACATCGCTGGCACACGGTAAGGCAAACCCACGTTTAAACTACAAAACAAGGAGGAGGAGGAAGGGGAGTTTTCTGTGTCTGGGAAGTCCCTGGGACACCTTCTGGCAGTTAAAATTTTGGGAATTTGGGGGGGGGGGGGCACTCCAGAGAGATCTCCTGTCTTCCTGGGGTGGGCTTGATTTAACTAAGACGACGCTTACAAAGCTAAACGGCTTAGGAAAAGGGAAAGGCAACAGAAACACCGGAGGAGGGGACACAAGGGGAAGAAACAGGACGCGACGCAGCGTAGGGGCACGGGCAGCCCCGCCCGCACGGGGGCCGGCGGGAAAACCGCGGCCGTCCCTCAGGGGGGAGGTGAGCGGGAAGAGCCCCGCTCCCGCTCCCGCTCCCGCTCCCGCCTCCTCTGAGAGAGGGCCCTGCGGAACGCCGCGGGGCAGCGGGAGCCCCGCGCGCGGGGCAGGCAGCACGTGCGGCGCGGTGGGGGAGGGAGCAACGGCTCCCCGCCGCCGCCACCGCCGGGCTCCGGGGCGGCGCGTGCGTGAGCGGCGGGGCGGAGCGGGGGAGGGGGGCGCTGGGAGCCGTTACCCGCCCCGCCGGGGAGCGCCGCCCCTGCCCCCACGTGGCCAACCGGGCGGAGCAGGCGGCGGCGGCAGCGGCGGCGCAGCCCGGCAGAGTAGTGACCCGCCGCCCCCTCGCCCCGTTACTACGAGCCCGCCGGCTCCGTCTCCGCCCCGTGGCCTCCGGGCCCTGCCTGGGGGTGGGGGAACCTCCTCGCTGAGGACCGCCCCCTTCCCCTCCCCTCTCGCCCCGTTACTACGAGCCCGCCGGCTCCGTCTCCGCCCCGTGGCCTCCGGGCCCTGCCTGGGGGTGGGGGAACCTCCTCGCTGAGGACCGCCCCCTTCCCCTCCCCTCCCCTCCGGCGCGGCACCCCGGCCCCGGCGGGGACTATGCGGAGATGGTCGTCCCGAGCCGAGGCAGGAACAAAGAGTCGCCGCCGCTCAAGCCCGGGCAACAGCAGCACCAGTCGCCGGGCGCCAGCCCCAGCAGCGGCCGCGGGCGCCCTCCGCACTCGCCTGGCAAGCAGGTCCCCGGCGGGGCCCGCGCCATGCGGAAGGGAGGCGGCGGCCGGCGGGGAGCCAGGAGCGACCCCCAGAGACCCTGCAGGGAGGGGCCCGCGGCCGAGGGGGAGCGGGACGTGCTGGGCCGCGGCCCCCTGAGGCTCCTGCGCGTCTGCAGAGACCGGCTCCGAGGTGAGGTGGGGGGCGAGGGGAGGGAGCCGTCCCCCTTCCCCAAATCCTGCCCCCGCCCCGCTCCCTCTGCCCCTGCTCGGCTGGGGGGCCAGCCCTTCCGCCCGGGGGAAGTGGGATGGGGCTCGGTCTCGCCTCCCTCCCCCCTTTCCGGGTGTCGGTAGACTTGCCCGGCACGGGCAGCGGCACGGCGCGAAAGCTCCCCTCGCACGGGGTGGCTTTTCACTGCCGCCTGAGGAAGGGGAGCGGCGGGACGTCCTTCCTCGGGAAGGGGATCCGGGGGCGGGGGGCGAGCGGAGGGAAGCGCCTTGGCCAGGAAGCGGGCACCCCTCTGGCCTCACGGCGTCTGCCCGCGGGAGGGAGGCGGGAGGGTTGTATCTGGTGCTGCCTGGGGCAGCGGCTGGCGGCCGGTTGCTCTCCCGCTCTCCCCGTGCTCGTCCTCCAGCCTGTCACGACGGGAGGAGGTTAAAAAAAAAAAAAAAAAAAAAAAAAAGAAGAAGGAAACCCCGTTTCCGAAGAGCCAGGCTGTACCTGGGTGCACGGCTTGCAAGTGCAAAMTGGAGACTTCCCGTCAGTCTCAGATCTCGTTTGCCGTCTTTTGCTTGAAAAAAAAAAAAAAAAAAAAGCTGACAAGAGCGACGCTGGTATCGGCGAGAATCGGGGGCGAGGGGGAGAAAAAGGGTTTTTTAGCACTTTAGCACCCGTTGGGGGAGAAATGGGAAAATGTGCTGTTTGTGTAACCGACTGTAGTTAAAGCAGTCCCTCTAATCGTGTTGACTAGCTCTGCTTATAGTGTTGGTATGACCGGCTTATTTCTTGATAACACTTTGTTGAAAGGATGGAGGATTGCTTATACTTTTAAAGTCCGACTTTCTGTTTGAGCAAATTTGTCAATAACATGTCTATGAACAAATCTTCTTTTGACAAGTTATTTTGTAGAAGTTATTTCGGGAATTAAAAACCTGATTTGTGTAGTTGCCTTAATAGTCTGTCTGTGATGTTTTATGCTTTTACGTGCCGTTACCAACTTGCTGTATGAAATTTCTTTCAGCAGTTTTGAAGTCAAGATTTTTACAGAAAACTAATGCTGCAGAGTTTGAACAGATTTCCTTTTACAGAGGCTGTTCTTAATTGATGCTTAAAATACTTGTTTTCTTTTGACAGTATTTGTTGACGACAGAAAGGCCTTCATCATAAAAGCTGATAGCAAGATATGGCTCACTTTCCTTCTGGGTAAGTAGAAGGAATACGTCGAGGGAAAATACAGTTCTTTTTACCTTTCTTTCTCTGGAATTGTAAACTGTATCAAAATGTATTTGGAAATATAACTTGGAAAAACAAAAAAGCATAGCTTATGTTGAAAAGGGACAGGAAATAACTTCCTACCCGGTAACTTTTGTAAAGCTGTTATTGCAGCAGTTGATGTGGTATCAGAACATTGTAGGAAAATAATTGTCCAGAAATTTATGGATCTCTCCTATCCAGTCATTAATTTATAGGGGGGGGGGAAGCAACTCTTATTAAGTAATGTAATCAAAACAGCTTGTTTTGGAAGGATTACAGGTAGAAGAACATACAACTGTAGAGGGATGTAAATTCAGATTATCTTTGGGAATACTTTGGAGTAAATAATAAAATGGTTAATGGACAAAGTCTTGGAAAAAGCACCTAAAGTATTTGCAAAATTAAATAAGAAATGCATTCCTAAAGTTAACAAATGTTAAATAATAGCCTATTTGTCAGATGCGCAATTAGACATACTTTTAAAGGTATTATATTAAAAGACTGTCAGGGTATTCCAAAGATGCTGGTACTATTAATCACACCACCAGTAGTCCTTGTTGCCAAAGGGAATTTCTTCAGTTTGATGAATTACATTGCAAAGTAGTAGCAGGGAAGCAACCCTTAGCTTACAAACTAATTGATGAATAAACTGTTCCTGAAGTGCTTTGGTTACCTGTGTTTATTCAGCATTTCCTAGACTAGTAGTTACTTAAATGACATAGAAACGTTAAACTGATGGTCAAAATTGAAAAATGCTTTCCTTTGATTGAAATTTGGGAGCAGATTAGGTAGAGAGCTTTATAATTTCTGGAGTTTATATTTGGCTGTGAAACCCAGATAACTAATTAAATACTTCAGGGAGCTATTTACATTTTTTTAATAGGAGTAAACCCTTAACAGCAAAGTATGTAATAGCATACAGTATTTGCAGTAGCAAAGAATGTACATATACTAAATATGAAATAGTGGTTTTTGGTTAGTTTTAGTGGAATTTGAATTTTTGTTGTTGTTTTGCTTAAGCTTTAAGGTCCAGATTTTAAAAACAGAGGCTCCCACAGTTGGAGCTAGTTTTGTTATAGGGTGTGGATTTTTTTCTCTTAATAATTATCTCCCAAATTACGTGCAACGATGAAGTTGTCAGATTTTCAAGGACATTCTTATAGAACATTTGCCCTATTGTGTTGGGTTTTTTAAAATGACCATTGAATTGAGGCCTTATTCTTGAAGACATCCTTTCTAGATTGCACAGAATCTCACAATGAAACACCTTGACTAAGCTGCAGAAGTAGTCAATGCTTGCACATTCCTCATTGTTCCCAATTCTGTTGTATTCCCACCTAGTCACTTTGGAGATACTTGCAAAGTATTAATCAGTTTCTAGTATGTTTCACATCCTGTTGCATTACAGTATCTCAGTGTTTGTTGTTCTCTTGGTAAATGAATTCTGTATATTATGGCTTTATTCTTCAGTATTTAATTTCCAGAATTAGAATGCTTTTTATGTGCCATACACATTGCTTTTCTTAGAACAGAACACAGGCAAAAACAGGAAATCTGAAGAATAAACTATCAGATTTTACATAATAGCCCTAGTCTGCAAAAATCTGATCATATGCTTTGCTTTTAGGGATTCCTAGGCTGGGTGAGAAAATGGCATCTGCAAGTTCAARTACATAGTAGCTGTATAAGTCTTTTAGCATTAGGACTCTAGTATTCCTCTCCTGTCCTCTCCTTCATTCCCTCCCCTGTAAGTACATTAATGGGATCAAAGGATGGTCATTTAGGAGAGCTGATCTACATGTTTTCCATCAGAAACTAGCTTAATGTAAGCCTGGATGCAGTCTGTTGAAAAATGTTGATTTCGACTCATAGTGTAAGTCTATGAATTAAGCGCATTGTCTCTTGAAATGTGAGTAATTGCATGAATTGCTGYGTGATTATAAAAGGTCTTCGTTTTATACTTACAAAAGTATATTGTGAAGTTTTATAAAAATGTACATTACATTCTCCACAGTAACTGTGAATGTATTTACACTTAATGCATCGACTTTAAATAAAATGATTCCTGAAGGGAAGAATCAGATTTAAATATATTGTTCTCTCTATGAAATAAGTGGTATGTTTGAATCTGAAATTTCCATATTAATAGATAATTTATTTGCAACAATAAAATACTGTATATTTGGCTTATTTGGAATCACATGAATTTGAGATCATGAACAGTACTAGTAGCTAATGTGCATTTATTTTGACTTTACTGTGTATACTTACCAAACACGTAATCTGTCTTAAAATTGATATTTTTTTATAGTTGGCGTGTGTGTATATGTAAATGTATTTCAGCATCTAATCTTATTGGGAGTCTTAGAAATGTTACTGAGAAATGAAATAATGCCTTGTGCAAATGTGAGACTCAATAAGTAATAACTAAGAAAGGTATGGACTACTTTGTTTCTTTCCGTACAATTACTGCAAAATGTGTGTGTTGGTGGAATATGGTTTGCTGTGTTGCTGATATAGCTGGTGTGGTTACCTGGAATTCCATATCATATCCATATCTGCTTTTCTGAAAAAGGAGTTTGCAGCTCTCCATAAGAACTAACGTAAATATCCTTAGTATAAAAAAAATCTGTAGCTTCTGAAACTTTCCTAAGACATTAAATTCCTCTTAATGTGAACTATACTGAGCAATCCTTCGGTGAATTTTTTTTCTAGAAAGTATATGTAAAAATGTAAAGTTTTAAATGAAAGCTTGTGGTATTCATTTTCTAACTGAAATCCGGGCTTCTCTTTGAGATAACTACTTCACTGACAGAAGTGGAGCTGAAAAACTCTTAAGGAAGTTTCAGTGTGGTATTGTACAACCTCAGCTACTATGTGAAGTTGGTGGTGACAATGATAACAAGTACTGCCAACAGCAGCACTTCCAGGCTCTGTGTTGGAGGAACATGTGGTTTGGGAATATATGCTCGGGCATGAAGTGTACATTCAGTCCACTCCTCTTTCCACATAAATTTAGTGTTTTTGCAAAGGTGTTTTTCTTTCTCTTGTCCCTGCTGCCTCTCCAGAAACAGACCACCATATGCATGTAACATGCAGTCTGTGCATTTACTAACTGTGCGACTCTATTCTGCATCAGTGTGGAGGCATTTGATGTATGTTTTACCTATGTGCAAGCAACTTGACCCATTCCATGTCATCACAGAGGTGAGGGCCATGCCCGGGTGCCGATAGGCTGTAGGAGGTGTGTGCAGATCAGCACCCTGGAGAGGGACACGGCGCTCAGCACCTGTCTGGCCCTAGCTGGGTGTGAGCRGGGAGGGTGGTCATCCTCTCCACTTTCTCTCTGCTCCATATAGCCTATGTGAATAAGAGGGCTCTTCATTAACCATAAAGATTTTCTTGGATTGAAGGCAACCAGTCTACCTGACCCTTCTATGGCAGAGAGCCACTGTGTGCCTAGAGGGCAACCAGGACACCTTCAGTCTAGAAGGAGCACTGTGGTCACTCTGAATGCCTGCCCTTTATCCCTTACTCATGCTGGCTTTGCTTTCATGGTGAGCTCTGGGTATGCTGTGAATGCTGCCCAAGCAAAAGGAGTGGCTTCTGCTCTCTGTGGATCTTGTCATGCTCAAGAAGTCAGAGACCTAGCCTGTTTACCCACCACTTTATCATCATTTCTCTTTTCCCTTTGTCCCTCAAATTACCTCCCTTGTTCTGTACCTACGTGCAATGGTGCAGATAGTCTCTGAATGGACAAATGGAATGTTATTACATGGAGAGTCTACCTTTTTTAGCAATTATAGTCTCAATTAGATTTGTGTTGGTTGTCACGGTCYGTTTGGATCTCTCAAATTTACAGGACAATGTACTCTGTAAATTAAACTTTATTTTATGAGCCCATTAGGAAAGAAAACAAACGAACATGACAAACAAGGGCTTAGTCCGCTTTGTACAGACTAGTCTAACATGGGAATTCACTAGTTCATCACTTAAGGCATGAGGTTTCTGACTCACAAGTTCTCTAATTCACAGCTCATAACTTGTAACTCCTAACTGGTGCATCTATGAGCAAAATAGTTACCTAGCCAATGGTGGGAGTGCTTATCCTTCCTCTTCCATCACGGTACAGGTGGCCCCTGTATCACACCGGGAAGCACGAAAGCCTCAGCAGTCCAGCTGCTGCTGGATCTGCTATAAAAACTTTTTGGGTAAGCTGATGTATTTGTACCTTCCAGCTTGGAAGTTTGGTCTATACCGTTTCTATGAGTTAGCAGGTTCTGAAGAAACTGCCAGACAATCAATATGCAAGGATTATGGCTGCAGGAGACAGCAAGCTCCAGGTGATAATGGCTGCATAATGACCTTCAGGCCTTTCTGGCCACCGGGTCCTGCCTATGTGTTGCCCTTGCTTTGACTTAACAGCGCTGCTCCTAGCATACGTCAGGCCTTAGTGTGAGCTGTGTGTTAGCCAAAATCTGAGCAGGAGTTGAGTAAACAGTCACCGTAGGTATCTTAAAATGTTAAAAATATTTATGCTTATTAAAAAAAAATGCTTATCATTCAGTTTTGTCATTGATAGCTGAAATGGGTGCATTAGATTCTGATGGATCAACTGGAGTGATGCAGGATATAGGTGGGAACATTGCCTGTTGCTGAATGCCGTCAGCATAATTTCAGATTTTCAAAGAGCTGGCCATAAAAGTTAATTCAGATGTTCCTATTCTTCTGTTCCTCTGGAGGCTGAGTACCTTCTGTGCACCTCTGAAGTAGTATTGTAATTACTTTAAAGAACATGATTTCATGTTCAATGATTTAAATATTTGAGTAACTTGACATCTTTTGTTTCCTTTACAGCTGCTTTTGCAGGAGTCCTACATTGGTAAGGTTAAATTTATTGCTTGAGAGTAATATGATATTTTAAAATAATAAAAATATCATTTTGACTTATATTTAGACAAGCTATTGGGATAATTTATATTTAGATCTTTCCTCTCAAAACCAAATTATTGTCTCTAAGATGAATAATTCTGTTCTTGTGAAGCTGACGTGAAAGGTTTCTTAAGCCTGTTCAGCGAAGAGTGAAGCCTGCTTTCCAGGTGGAAAATTGTTGCTTAGCTATGCAAATTCAGGTGCATTTCCACTAACAGACCTTTTTACCCTCAGTGGGCTTTGAAAGTCCAGGTAAATCCTTTCAACTTTCTCCTATGTTCTGCTTATTTAGATTCTGCTTTAATTTCTTAGTTTTACATCATGTTTTCTCTAACCGCTTCAGAGAAGTCTGGCCAGTGTTTTCTTTGTGTACAGAAGAATGGCCTTTCAACTACTCTTTGTCAACATAATCCTTGTGTTTCAGGTTCCATCCTAATCCTCACCCRTCCTTTTTGTAGTATAGACTTGAAATAGAATGGCTTCTATAGTGATATTCACCAGCTGCTTTTGCAGAGATAAAAAGTAACAGCTTCTGCCACACTGGTTTTGTTTCCTAGCTCAAAAAGAACTATTGATTTTTAGTAGTTTGTTTCTTGCAAATTCCTATTCAAAAGCAGAGTCATGTGCACTGCTCTGTTTCTTTCTTTTTCCATCCTTTCTGGAGATGAAGCTCCTCTTGGAAATTGCAAGTTTTGCCTCCAAAATTATTTGCATTTTTCCTGGTTTTTTTTTTCCGTTGCACCTCTATTTAAACATACTTTTGATGGTAAGCACATCTATATATAATGGCAGATAACTGCATTGAAAAACAAGTCAGGGAAGATTTTTGGGGAAAAAACATACACTACTCGTATGTGCACCATTATTTTCACCAGTTTTTAATCTGTGATTCTTTTCATTTGTCACATATTTGAATTTTCTTTCCTAATATGTAGACTTGATAGTTTTAATAGCATTAAACTTTAGATCCTTAAGTGTCTGCACTTAAGTTAAAATGCATTAGAGTATTATAACTAATTCCATATTACAATTTAATAAATGCTTTATGGATTCATATTTTTTCCATTTAAAATAGTCTTAATAGAGGAGAATGTTGGTATACTATATGAGTAAGTTAAAATAGCAGTTTGTAAGTAAACTTTGGGTCTTCATTGAATGTTTTGCCAGCTGTTCCTTGGTATATATGACTTAGTACAGGTTCTAAAACTCTTTATTCCGTTTTAATTATTATTATTTTTTAACAGGTGTCACATAACAACTCTTTTTGAAAATGACCGTCATTTTTCTCACCTGTCAACGCTAGAAAGAGAAATGGCTTTTCGCACGGAAATGGTTAGATTATATTTCAATAAAAATTCAGTGATTGGAAAACTTCTGTCTGTAATCTTGTGACGTGGGCTTTCCAAAATTTCTTAATACCTTCTGGATAAGTCAATATATTCATATTGTGCAACTAACATGCATTCCACTCTTACATGCAGAGCATTTGTGTGTCTTACAACTGATCACTATGAATGTATCTCTTCACAGTTCACTTAAAATATAATTTAAAAATATGATTCTAGAGGACCTAAAATACAAAACTACAAGAACCTTGTAGCATACTTTCAATTATAGTCTTGTTATGCAGCTTTTTTTTTATTTTTTTTTTTTTTTCTTAATTAATAAATGTTTGCATACGTATACACCTTTTGGCTGCTTTTATTTTGAGAGTTGTGAAATACTATGCTAGTGCAGCATAGTTACCAGCCCAAATGAGAGATTTCCAGATGTCCTGTGAAACAAGGTGGAAGGAAACCCACATTGCTTGTTTCAGTGGCACTAATAGAAGAGATTTGAAAAACTGGATAGTCATCTTGAATTGTTTTGTCCTATTTGTTATATTACAAAATTTGATTTGAAAACAAAGCTTGTATATGGCAGTTCATGAAGCAGGAGTGACCTCTTTAATCGTAAATAATGATTCTGCTCTCCTGTAGGGTCTTTATTATTCCTACTTCAAGATCATTATTGAGGCACCATCGTTTTGGAATGGAGTATGGGCAATTATGAATGACAGACTAACTGAATATCCTTTAGTGATTAACACCTTACAAAGGTTCAATCTTTACCCAGAGGTGAGCTATGTCTTAAAAATAATACCTTCTGATAAATCTTTGGTTTCTTTAGATTTGACTACAAATTTGTAAGAAATGTTACTCTGGAAAATGTGGTTGTAAAGGTATAGTGACTAATGAAGTGTTGCTTAAATATCTTATTTTAGTTCCAAATTTAAAATGATAAAGTTACTTCATACATTGTGATCAATTCCCAGACTTCAAGTATGTCCCATCAAATGTGAATACTCTCTAGATCTTGGTATTTCATGCCCTGAAGTTGCAATCCAATTCTATACTTCTTGTCATCTTTTGTTGTTTTCACTGAAAGTAAGTTGCTGACATGGTTGTGTACTTTAGGAAATATGACATGAAGTATCGGTAGTATATGACAATAATGTCTGCAGTGATACAGGTACTGAGAGGTTATTTTGGCTTGCATTTTGTGTAGGACAATGTACTAACGAATCATCACAGTTCACTGTGGCCCTAAAATCCATGAATGGTAATAGTTTACTTACATGTTGCAGAAGAAATTCCTCTGTAGAAGACTGACTGCTGTTGTTTGTATGTACTTGATGTTAGACTTGTTACCTGGTTAGATTATGTTCCTACTCTGCTTTTTTGTCACTAAAAAGGACATGTCTTTAAGTACAGAAATGTTTGGTTTTCTCTTTCTTATGGTTTTACCAGTGTCTCTCAAACATTTTGCAGAGGGAAAACTCCTTTGGTTAATGTACATTTCTGTAACTCCGTGTGTCAGCAACAGCCTATTTTTTGGAGAACCAAGGACTAATAATGGCTGTAATTGTTGGGTACTAGCATTTATACTCATTCTCCTGCTCTGTCAGAGCAGAGCCGCTTTCAGGAACTATATGTGTAAGGGTTCTCAGCAGGCATGTATTTATACAGCTTGCACATAGTGGTTTCAGTTGCTTCTTAATTCCTTGCTCTGGAAGAACTAAATGCTATAGATGAGTGCTTTTTGTTACCCTCTCGYTGATTTTGGGTTTATTTGGCGGTTTTTTGGTGGGTTTTTTTGGTGGTTTTGTTTGTTTTTTTTAACTCCAAAGGGATTGCAGTTCAGTTCTAGAAACGCAACATTAGGAACATGTGTCTTATTTGAATACTATAAAGTTATTTTCTTTAGCTGAGAAAGATTTATTGACTTCAGCTATAGTCTGAGTTGCAAAAATCAAAGGTAACTGGTCAAATGAACTTGCTCTTAGAGAATCATCAGTATCACCATGAAAGATGACTAAGTAAATTGGGTGATGAAGTCAAAACAAGAGCTATCAGATATAGTGGCTGACATTCTGTAAGAATGTTAGGTAGATTACTGTGCAAAATGTGTAGGCTTGTCTGTTCATTCAGTTTTCTAGGATCTTACTGGCTCATAGAACTTGGTGGTAAGGTATGAATTCATTCATCTTTTCTGTGCCTGTGTAGGCATGCAAAGCAGACAAATAGTCTCCTCTGCTCCTTTCAGTCATTTACTACTTCTAGTCTAGCCTTCCTGTAAATAGGTTTTTTTTAAAAGTGTATTTCTTGAGTACTCTTGTTTCCACATAACTACATCTATAGAACTAGAACTGTCAATAGGTGCAACTTGACATCTGAAGTATGTTCTCCAAATTTATCTAATTTTACTTATGATTATAATGGGGCTGGGTGGTGGGAAGATGCTTGTGGATTTATTTGTTGGCAGTGAAATTTTTCCTTCTGATACTCGGTATCCAGTCACGTTTTCAGAAAGTGTTTCATTTCCTGTTTGATATTTTAGGATCTTTCCAGCTCTTTCAGCCCAATACTACCATTAATGCTGAATTTTAATAAAATTTCTGTTTGTTTAGTGGATTTAGAAATTAATTGCATCAAAAATAGCCTTGAAATCCAGTTACTAAAAAGGATGTTAAACCCATTAAGAAAAGTAGGACAATTCACCCGCATGTATGGCCGGTACTAGCCATGAAAACTTCAAAAGAAGGGAAAAAAAGGTAAAGTGAGTCCATAGCAATCACTACATTGTCTCTGTAAATTATAAATATAAGCAGTAAAAAAATCTGTCAAAAGCAACAAGTCAGTCTTTGTAGTTGTACAATATTACAGTCCCAATAAAGTCTTGATTTTCCAGGTATTTGCTGCAAAGTCAGGTTGTTCCAGTAGTTGTGGTGGTGTTTTCATCTGTGATCCCTGATGCAAAATGGTGGAGAGATAATGTGTTAATTTCTGTGGTGGAGAGATAATGTGTTAATTTCTGTGGTGGAGAGATAATGTGTTAAGTTTACTCTCTGGCTGTTTATCGTTACAGAACAGTTGATATTTCTGTGTGGGGCAGTGATGATGAAAATTTGAGTTGAAGTGATGAGTGTTGCATAGTTGGCGTTAAAGTGCTTACTCAAAGGCAACTAGTAAAAGGGATTGACTTTTCTACATGTTCTTTTACAGCAAAGGACTGGCCTGACCCACAGAGATCTCCTGAGTCTGAGAGCCAGTCTTTTGTTTTCCAAGTTTTGCATTTACTGCATCATCTGATATGGGACAGTAGAAATTTCAAAAATGCCATTGTGCTCTTATTGACCTAGCAGTTTTGTACTACTGATCTGCATTCATTTTTATGCCCACGTTAACTGTTTCATGTAAAGTAGCTTTTTGCAAAAAATGTTTCTGTGTTTTGTATGAAGTACCTAACCAGGTACCTTTTTAGGGACTATTCATGTGTGGTAACATCTGCAGCAGACACAAGCACTAGCACTTGTGACATAAAAAGGTTAAGTTGATAAATCAATAAAATTTTTTTGTGCAACATTGGTTCAGCAGCAATGTTTTATGTGCTTAGGGTAATGTCAGCTTCGGGGCTGGTGATGCAAATATGCAGACAGATGTCTTTAAGCTGGCATATGCATTCTGTTGGCAGTGTACAAACTACATTCAGGTGATAAGAGGAAAGATTTGGATTTGGTTCGCCAGTCCTGTTGTTGCCTATCTGGGATGGGGCAAGTGTCTGGTTCATGTATGCACACATGCACAGTCAGAAGTGCCGGGGCAYAGATGTTAAGAGAGCCTTCAGGAATTCAGGATAGTGTACTTTGCAGGACAGGATATTGAGGCAGGGAGTCTTGGTCTAGAAAGATGTAGCTGTATTTTAAATATATAAGATTGACATTGTGAGAGTGTAAAGGCCACAGATGAAGTGAGCCATGATGATTGGAGCCCTGGTATTAAAAATTAATGAATTATAGAATCACAGAACAGTTGAGGTTGGAAGGGATGTCTGAAGATCATCTAGTCTCAACACTCTGCTCGAAGCAGGGTGAAGTAGAGCAGGTTGCTCAGGGCCATCTCCRGTTTTGTTTTGAATGTCTCTACCTCTAGGCAACCTGTTCCAGTGTTTGACCACCCTCAGAGTAAAAGTGTTTTCCTATATATAAGTGGAATTTCATGTATTTCAATTTGTGCTCATTGTCTCTTGTCTTGTCAACCAAAAAGAGTCTCTCTCTGTCATCTTTAGTCTATGTCCTTCTTGTCTTGGGCAGCCCAGAACTGGACTGGGCACTGGAGATGTGGTCTTAGCAGTGCTGAGTAGAGGGGAAGGATCGCTTCTCTTGTCCTGGTGACATACAGCTGAGGATACATTTGGCTTTCTTTGCAACAAGAGCTTATTATCGCTGGCTCAAGTACAACTTGTCCACCAGGACTCACAGGTCCTTTTCTGCAAAACTGCTTTCTAGCTGGTCAGCTCCAGTCTGTACAGGTGCATGGTGGTGTTCCTGCCTGGTGCAGGACTTTGCATTTACCTTTTGTGAGATTCCTGTTGGCCCATTTCTCTAGCCTGCTGAGGCACTCTCTCTGAGCCTCTCCGAATGGCAACACAAGCATCAACCACTCCTTCCAATTTTGTATTGCGTGCAAACTTGCTGAGGATGTTCTCTTGTGCCATGATCTAGTCTTAATAAAGATGTAGAACAGAATTGGCACCAGATGAAAAAAAACATCCACAGCTGTCCCTTCATCTACCAAGACGGTCATCGCAGAAGATTTTGAAGTTGGGCAGGCATGATTTCCCCTTTGTAAATCCATGCTGACTGCTTCCAATCACTTTTTTGTCCTTAGTATGTTTGGAAGTGGTTTCCAGGAGGAGTTACTCCATCACGTTCTCAGAGATCAAGGTGTAATTCCCTGTGTTTCCTTCTTGCCCTTCTTGAAGACAGAAGTGACATAAAGAGTTTTATTAATTGTATGGGGAAAGAAAAGAGGGAATCATCCTTCTTGTACATGTTTTCTGTGACACAGGGCTGAGACAGCTGCAGTGGTGAAACATATTTTCAGTCTGGGAACCCCTGGGTTATAACTTTCAAAGCAGCTGAACTGGAATGGCCACATTACTCATTTATGAACTCTATAAAGTCAGTTATATCCTGACAGAATAGCTTGGTAATGTTAACTAGTGACTTTGCTGTGAGATGAGTCGTCATTTTTCTGTGTGTAAAATACTGATGTTTTCTGTGTCAGGTGTTGAGATTTGATTTGGTTGTTGTTATAAGAACATCACGACCTTTGCATGGAAAATGGAAATGCTGTCTTACATTGCATCTGGAAGCCCATTCTAATGCATGCTTAAATTTAACCTATCAAAGTTTATCTGAGTAAAAACCCTAAAGATTTGGTCCATTAATATTCTTGCCAGGTGGAAAAAAAATTAATTGGTTTTAATGCATTTAATTTGGCTAACGGTCCTCTGTCAACAAAATCTGGGATTTTAGTATCTGATAAACAAAAATAGTTAAATGGGGAACCTTCCAGACAATATTGAAATGTATAATTTTTTCAAATATTTCAGTTTGATGCATGAAATTATTTCTGTTCTAAAGCAGGCATAATTTTAGCCTATTAATGAACACTTGGTCAATGTTGGATGTCTTTAGGAAATTATGGTCAAAAATGCTAAGTAGTTGAGATAAATTCTGAGTTTAAAAAAAATCCTGGATGAGGGCCAGTTGTCATGAGAGGTTACCTTGGGCACTGAGCTAATCTCGAAGTTCCTTTTCAGAAACTTCAAATCCTGTTTTCCACCTAGGTTGTCCTCGCCAGCTGGTACCGCATATATACTGCCATTATGGATTTCCTTGGTATACCGACAAAGACGTGTTGGACTGTAAACAGAGGAAAAGGGCTTAGTCCTGTTGAAAGCTGCGAGGGTGAGTTGTGTTTTATTCTAGTTTCTTCCTGGAAGCATATAATTGTGGCTTTACGTATTTCAGAAGTAATAAATATTCCTGTGTCTTTATCACTGACATGCTTTCATTTGGCTAAGCCTGTGTTTTTGGCAGGTTCACAACATAAGTGAGAAACATGAAAAAAAGATACTTTTTAAGAACACCAGGGGTGAGAATGTGGGCTTTGCTTATTAGGTAGCTCCTCCTACCTAGGTTGAATTCCTATACTGCACTTCAAAACTTCACAGTTGTAGTCTGAGCCTTCATAATGTTGGACTGTTATAAAGAATAAGATGTCCTAAATGTAATTGGAGGCCACTGTACATGTATTAAATTTTTGTAGCTTCTGTAGAATCCCCAATACATTCCAAGTTCCTACATTTCAAAAACTTACTCTCTGTATTTCCTCCCCTAACTACAACTTGAGGAGTGGTGAGGAAGGGGAAAAAGGTAACCACAAGGCTCCCTTTTGGAGAAATCTTGTGTAGTGATTCTGCTGGGAAGAATCGTCTTCCTCTTGTGACCTACTGTTCAGCATAAGAATTTCAATCTTATACCTTGATTTTGATACCAAAGCTTGGACGCTGCCACTTTTTGGTTTTTTTTTCCACATTTAAAGTATTGGCTTGTCAAGTAAGTATTATGCGATAAAAGTACCTTGCCAAGAAACACTTTTGAGATGTTCTACAGTCAAAGCTGAATGATAGATGGTAGCTTGTGAAGTTGTTTCATTTTATCATTTAAAATGTCTTTGTGTGGTGACAAATTAGTATTTTGCCTTTGCACAAAGGCTGTAAGAACTTTCTTCAGAGCTTGAATGATTCACTTTCTCTAATTTTGTCAGAAGCAATAAACAGTGAATAAATGTATAACTTTTTGTGTTTTTTGTAAAAACAAAACCAAACCAACAAAACCACCAACTATTGAGACTACCATGTTTGGTGAGCATACCGTCATCTTGCTTTAGAGAACTGTCTTGCTGTATTTTCAGCAATGGTGAATAATCATTTCTGCATACGAAACTATGAAGTTTTGCTACCTTCTCTATAATGAATAAGGCTTTTTATGCTGTACTGCTGAAATGATTAGAGCCAGGAAGGTTTAAAGAAATAATGGGAAAGAGAATAACAACAGAAGTGTGAATGCAGAAGTGTTTGTGAATGAATAAACTGAAAGATTTGCATTATTGGAAAATCTCTTGGCTTCTAATGAAACAAAGAAAGCAAAGAGCATTGTGTGTGATACATTTAAAGATGGATTTACTCCTGCAAGAGATGGGAAGTGAGAGTATAGGGAGTACAAACCTGTTCTAAAAAGCTCTGTGAAGTCAAAATGTAGTCTGTAGAGAATGTTCTTAGTGATGCTTATGCCTTCTATACCTTGCAGGTTTTTTCTTTGCAGTTAATGTGTCCCTCTTGTCTTGTTCTGTTGCTGACTGCCCCAATGCTGTGTCCACCCCTCCTCTTTTTTTTTTCTTTTTTTGCAGAAGTGTAGTCTTCTGATTGAATCTCCACAATAATCTTCGTGACATTAACTTTTTTTTTTGGTTGTCTCTTTCTGTAGCTATATTAAGGTAGTATGCTGTGTGCTGTATTATACTGATTGTATGGTGGTTTATAAGCAATATGATCTTTCTTCCATATTTGACAACATGTGTTTACTGTTTGTTTGTTAGGGTTGGGAGACCCTGCTTCCTTTTATGTTGCTGTGATTTTTCTTTTGAATGGATTAATGATGTCACTGTTCTTCATATATGGTACATACCTCAGGTAAGGCAGTTGAGACTGAGCTATTTAGCTGGTACTAGCTGTCAGTTTTTATACTAAATTTGAAAAAGTGAATGCTAAAATATCTTTATGGGATAGTGCTTATTTGTTTGTACAATAGTTGTGCTTTTTATTACATATACATTGTCACTAAAAAAACTACTGGGACAGAGAAGCTTGTTGCTTAAAATAAATGATGATGCCAGAAAAAGTTGTGCAAAATTTCAGTGAAGTGGTATCTCCTTGCTACCACTGGGTTGTGGATAAAACTAAATACTATGCAGGTTTTAAACAGCTTTTGATAGGTTTGTGCTCTTACAATTATCAGTGTAACTCACTTTTAAACAAAGTTTGAATGGCAGTATACTTTTAACCAAGATTGGAGTTTCACAATGGTTTGCCTCAAGTCATATTGCATTGCTTTCAATTTTAATTTAACTGAGAAAGTAAAATATTTTTTAAGATAATGCATTCTTTTGGAGACATCTATACACTTCCCTTTTTCTATGAATTTCTGTTCTCAGTATCTGTCCTTAAATTTCAGGAACTGTAATACACTTTCATACAAAACCAGATTCAGCAGAAAAACAGAAGTGGAAATATTTTTCTGTTTACCTCTATTTTCATTTGTTGGTTTTGCAAAAAAGCAAAAGGCTGCTACATTTTCCTCTGAGAGATGTGATTGTTTTTCCCCCTTGTTCCCTGGCTTCACTGTATTTTGTTCTCTTCCTGCTCTCTCTGAAGCATGTGCTGATAGTTCAAATAAAGAATAGTGCAGGGCAGGAGCTGACAGTGGGGGTAAAGCATATATGTTTGTATTCCTTAACATAGGAAATTAATGTCTCGTATTTTGAGGAAGTAGATAAACTTTGAATATTCATATCATTAACTTGTCATTTTTCTCTTAAGGGAGGTGTATGGAAACCCACATTTTATATATTAATGTTATTGAAAAATCAGTAAGATCTTAATTTCTGAGTACTTTCCTTAGACTTGGGCTGTGTTTGAATATAAATAACTATCAAGTATTGATAGTAATTCAGTTTTTAATATAAACAATCTGTAATGTAGGTAGTCAAGATGACTAGAATATAAATGCAGTTCTTTCAAGGTGTAAGCCACTAGCTATCTGGGGTTATGAAAAATAACAAGTGACTATGAAGTTTCCTGCAGGTAGGATTTTGATCTTATTTATTTATTTATTCTGAAGAATATTCATAGTTGGATACTAGATCTAAATGACTGCTTAGCCATTATGGCTGTTCCAAGGTTCCTATTAGTCAAAGCAAGCCAGAACATTTAGGCTTTTCCATAAGGTGTGAAAAATAAAAGAACTGAATCTGGAGTAATGCAATTCTACTACACTGAAGCAGGTAATCTTATAAATTGGCATAAGTCTCCTTCATAAAGCTGACTTGTTTCTGCTGTGCATTTTGAAAGGCTTTTTCATAGCCTGACTCATTTGATGGTGGGAAACCATCCTCTAATATTTTCTCTACCTTTTTATTCCTGAATTTGTTAGCAGTAATCATCTCAAGCTTAAGTAATTGTTTTTTCTAGGGGTTTTTTTTGTCTCCCAATGTGTTCATAGAATGTGTGATCTTTATATTTCAGCCTTTATTTGCTTTTAGTCTCTTTGCAACTTTGACTAGTGATGGAAGGTGATAGGATAGTGGAAGACCACTTACTTATCACTATTTTCCAAGCTAGCATGTGTTCTCACATCTGTGCTCGCTGTACTCTATAATGAGCTTGTTCAAAGAGTTAAGCTAGCAGAAAGCTAGTTGCTTTTGTAGAACTAGTTTTTGCTGTTTAGCTCCCTTAACCAATTTCCCCACAAGGTTAGAAGATTGCCAGACATAGTATGTCCCTGCCCTAGCACTCTGTGTGGTCTCTGGTTATGTAAATGCACTTGGGTGTCTTCTTATATGATGCAAGTTAGTCTCAAGCTCTGGAGCATTCTCTGTTAACTGAAGCAATATGGTGAGAACTCATGCCATTTTTTTAGGTTTTTTTTTTTATGGACAAAGGAATGGCATTTGGATGATAAGTACTTTTGCCGTTGTAAGATTCTGCCTCCCCGCAACCTTCCCTGCCTCTCTGTTCTTGTAGTCAAGGGACAGAATGCTTAAGCTGATTGTCAAATGCTGCGTCTTGAGGAACTACCAGTAAATTTCCCGTATCTCCGAGAGTACTTTTTCAGTATTTTGTTTCTTGCATGTTAATCAACAATGAATTACAGCATTTCTCCAGATGACTTTAAGCTTCAGCTTACTGTACCCAAAGAGTCAAAAGACTAGTTCTTTCATTATTCCAGAGGTGACTCTATCAGACAAAGTGTAACTGTTCAGGTCATCTGCAGTTCTTTAAAAATTACTAATTATTTATTAAATTTAGATTGCTCTATATTAAACATGGGGGAAGTAGGTTCCAACTGATGGGCATGTACTTCACCAATTGTGGTATGGTGTGGGAGTTTCAGTGGAAAGAGTTATCCTTTATCTTTTATATTGGCATAGAAAGGCTTAACTACTGTATCTCCTACATGATAGCATTGCACTGTTAGAAGATAACCAGTCTAACTCAACACTATACATAACCCTCTGAGAAATAGGCTGTTCGCTTTCTTTTCTGGAAGAGATACTGACAAGGTGCATTTCCCTRTTCTGTGCTACAGATTTACCGATCTTTTCTCATGTGGTAAAATAGTGATCCCTTATAGAGGCTGATAGCTCTAAAGCATTCATAATACAGTTAAGACCTTTGTATTCTGGACTTTAAAGTTTATCACAATGTTAACCTTTTGCATAGACCTTGAATTTTGTTTCTGGTTTTGGGTGTTTTTTTGCAACTGTTTAGTTTGCTTTGTTTCTAAGACTAACATTTTTTAGTATTAAGTACATTCTTTCAGTCATTTTGGGTTTCAGTGTTGATGCTTTTAGCATTTGTGGAATGAAAGGTTGAGTTTTATGTGCAAGAATGCACAATTCCTGGAGATTGTTTTAGCACTCAGTTGGTATCTAATCCTCAGATGTTGTACCCAGAACTCATTGATTCTGTTTGACTTGTATATTACTGATGCGTGAAGGATCTGAGAGGATCTGAGTTTTGTTTGGTTTTTTTAAAGAATCTTAACAGCTGGCTGATACTTCTGTTTAGTAGCAAAAATGGTATATTCTGTCATAGTATTAGTGCACTTGTGTGCACAAAAACGTTCTTTACTTTATGTCACAGGACATGAGTAATTACAAATCTAGTCAAACAAGTAATTACAAATCTAGTCAAACAAATAGGAACCTTATCTATTGCTCTTTTGAGATGGGATAAATGTAAGTAATATCTTTGGTTTTTAGTGTTGACTCCATGGTGCTAATTATTCAACAGGTGAATTTGGTTTAGAAATGTATAAAAATCCTGAAGTCAAGGGCTTAAACTTTCTCGAGTTAATGTCACAGTATTTCACATAAGAAATTGCGTCTTGCATTGACCACATCATTAATTCATTTGTAAACATGTTTTTTGAACGTGCTTGATTTGATTACCCTAACATAGTCTTAGATTCAGACCAAAATTTGTGAAGATCCCTGTTGGGTGATTGAGCATGCAAATCCTAAAGTTTTCTGCTCAACATCTAGGGAAGAAATACTCCATTTATATTGCCTGGTGTTTAAAAAAAGTTTGGCACTCTTCAAGACCAAGCTCTGGGTACGGCAGATGAAGCGCCAGAGTAATGATCTCAACAAAAGTTTGTGAGGAGTGAAATAACTGTTTTCCAAGTTATTTACGTTAAAATTGGTGTTCTGCAGAAAAGAGCTGATACATGAAGAGTGGTTTGCTCTGAAATAAATATTAGCTGACTAACTAGTATTTTAATATTGTATGTATGCTGTAGATTTCTTTCCCTTGATGCTTGAAAGCATTCCCTGCCCCCCGTCAATAAACTTAGCTGTACATAAGTGCTGCTTCACATTTTTCAAGCAGCATTGACCATTATGAGATTCTATTGTACCTATTTTTCATGTTCTTTTCACAGTGGGAGCCGTCTAGGAGGCCTCATTACCGTGATGTGTTTCTTTTTCAACCACGGAGAGGTAGGTCTCCCTCCCCTACACCCCTCCTCTTTGTTTGTTTGTTTGTTTTAACATTAAGCTATTTCTCATTTCATTGAAGATAGTGATGTTGCTTATCTACTAGGGGATGAATTTAAAGGGAATAAGACATTATTGAAATCAAAATAGCCTATGACTCAAAAATGTATAGCACAGTCCAATGTGTCACCTTAGATGTTTAAAAAAAAAATTCAGAAAGGAAATATATTGTAAAGTGGTCCTGAGATTGAAATCTTAGTAGCACAATGACTTCATGTTTCAAAACTTCAAAATATTCTGGTTTTGTGGCTGTTCCAGACATAACTGGGCTAGATGTACCATATGAACAAGCTTCAGAAATGGAGGAGGTTTTCTTTAAATTGCTATGTATTTTACTGGAAATTCATGAATGCACACACACACAAAAAACCCCAAAGAAACCTCTGTAGTACTGATATACTATAGCCAGGATACACGGAATTTAGAAACTGTATATGTGTATAGAGAATTCCAATGCTAAACTTTAGTAAGCTGCATTGAAGAAAAAAAAAAAAAGAAACTGTCACTTAACATCTCCCTGTGTCCCCAGTTAACACTGTTCATGTCATTGTTTCATATTTTGTAACAAAACTCATGGCATTTATTCTGATACCGTTGGGCAGTGTTTCTGGTTTTTTAATGTTCATTTTATGTATATAAATTTATATAAATATTTGTTTTATTTTACTTAAAATGCAGCTGTACTGTGAAGATTTTCTAGATGGAAACTAGCTGCCTTATGATTTTGTTAAGGGTTAAAGTTAAGTTTTGTTTTCTTATTTTACTGAGCTGAACTTGATAGAAGACTCTGAGTAGTAAGAATATGTAGTTGCACGTAATAGAATCAAAGATGCCTCTACTCATAGTGAGCTTTGACAGTTTTCTTATTAAAAAAAAAATCTGTGTAATGAAATAGCTATTTTATTTTTAAGTTTCATTTGAAATGTTTTTCTCTAAATATCCGTGAAGAATTTTCACCCATGGATGGTAACTGCCTGGTCCAGACCAGGTAAACATTACAGAGTTTCTAAACTTTTTTTTGGTGCTATAAGAGGGTAAATACAAAGTTTTGTATGGGTTTCCATTCTTCTTAATGGCATTCCTAAGTGAGGTGAATATTTTATCCTTTGCGAGGAAATACTGATAGACTACGCACTGTTTTGCCAAGTCTGTGAAGGTGATAAAGTGTAACTTCAGAAAGGACAAGTTGAAAACCTCAAAGATAGTGGTAGCAATAATGAAAAGAAGCAGTTATTTCACTATGGCACTGGCAGTTCTCCTATCCATAGGAGGCTCTGTAGGAGAGCTCATCTCTCTTTATGGATGACTTGGCTTGGGGGAAAAACACAGATAATGATTTTGGAGAATGGCATGAAATTAGATCTGCATAGCTCTACATAGACATATTCTGGGCTTAGGTAGAGCTTAACTAGGGTGACCCTGATTCAGGCTCAGCTGTATGGATTTCTGGAGAGCAATAGGACTTACTTGCAGAGGTGCAGTGTTAGATCCCAGCTGGCTCTTTGCATTTGTATTGTACCTAATGAAATAACTCAGAGTTGTTTAATATTGTTGTGTTTGTAGAGTTATGGTTATATAAGTAAGTTATATATGTAGTTATATGTATGTGGGTGGTCTAGCTTCACTGTGTGTGCTGTTGAATCACGTGCAATGGGTGTGCATGCACACGTGTATGTATAAAAAACTATTTTATTTAACTCTTTGGTATGCCTTTGATTCTGTGGAAATTATCTTGCACGTGGTTCAGCAGTACGTACCAGAGAGCTAAACCAGTCGCTAAAAATTTGCTTTCCTTTTCTGGAAGGATAAGACTGAGCTACATGGGTAAGTCTGATCTGCAAGTCTTGGTAGCTCAGATCTAATGCTTTGTAAAATCGGTTAGCCTTCTGGTGTTGAGCTGATGATCCTAAGGCAATATGTTTTTATTTGTGCTRTACTTGTGTTACTGTGTTTCAATGATTTCAAGCTTAGACAGAACTGATATATTTATACCTGCAGCAAAGTTAGTTTATAGCCTTGATAAATCATCCACAGATGATTGAGTTTAGTATTACATTCTGAATATAGAAAAATAGCATGGGCTACATTAGTCAATCCACTTTTAAGGTAATGCTTCCTTTTTATGGTTGTATATGCTCATCATTTTTTTCCTGTCTTTATCTCCTCCAGTATCAAAAGATTTGGTAAATCAAATGTTGCTGTAGTCTTGAAAAATGATCAAAAAGACTACAATGCCTTAGAATAATCATGATTATATTTATTGCTAATAAAAATAGTTTTAACTAATCACATCTGTGCAATCAGCTGAAGAGAACACATTAGTATATATATACTTATGAAAGGTTTATTTTAATGGTAATCAGGGTGCAGCTTTTACAGAGAGTGCTTTTAGACAGCAAGGACTTTGATTAATGTGATAGGCTTCTGTACTTTGCATTTATTTTACACTATTTCTACACATTTATTTTACACTATTAATTTAACGTATTTGTGAAAGAGCAAGACCATAAGCAAGGAATTGTATAATGTTGATTCTAGTGACTTCTTTGGTAAAACGGTATTTTAAAAAATGGTTTTAAGATTATAGGAAGCGAAGTAGAAGGAACATCCTGGCATCAACATCGTATAAGCTTTCTTAGATTCATTATGGTCCATATCAATTGAACTACGTTTTTATCCTGTAGTTGTAAAGAACCTACTTCTAATTTTTAGTGCAAATCTATTGATAGACATTTTGAACCCATTTATTTGTATGTCAAAGTTGTCCTGTGAAGTTGTAATTATTTTTTTGATGGTCAGTGCCATCTGCAAGCACTTTATAAAGAGCTGAATATAAACATTGGAGATGACAGTTATAGCTGAGCCATTTCCCATGAACCCCAAGAAATTAATGAAAAAACTATTCAGTTGACTTCATTGTATTATGCTTTGCTTTATTAGGGTTAAAAAGCGAGCTATATAAGTTAGTATAAGCTCTGTAAGAGCTTAACTTCATGTGTTCAATTTTACTGCCCTGTTTTGGAGGGCAGCTTCGGATTATATACTTTCTGTGCTGTTGCTAGTAGAAATGTGAAATGTTTATAACCTAGAGAACTCTAGCATAATGAAGAGTATGTCGATTTATCCTTCAGATCCTCTCCCCACACAATTTCTCTAAGTGTGGCAAGTCACTGCCTGAATTTGAGAATGGTTTTAGTTACCTAAATGAGTTGTTAATTTCAGCAGAAGCGGGGACAAGCAGCTGCTATCCTGGCTTTTTTCTTGGATGTTCTTTAGCTGCCACATTTAATCTTGGAAAAGCAGTGATCTATTTTAATTAAACAGTGCATCATAGACCTCAAGTCTGGAAGCCACTTCCTTTTTTCCTTCTCTTTTCTGCTTCCTGGCTTGTATTTTTTAAGTTTGTGAGTAAAATCTCATGTAGTTTGGTTTTTGCTTTATTGAAGTATCTGTGGTCATTCATTTTGAAATACAAATGCGTTGTTTTATGAAAATGTAGCAGCAAATGTTATCAGCTAACCCAGTTCTTATTTTTAGTGCACTCGTGTCATGTGGACTCCACCTCTTCGTGAAAGTTTCTCATACCCATTCCTTGTGCTTCAGATGTTGCTTTTGACCTATATTCTCAGGTACCTCTCAATTTATACTTAACTCTTTACAATGATTTAAAAAATTGAATGTCACAGGACATTTATTCAAATGCATTTATTTAAATACTTACTTAAGTGCCTCTGTGTGCTGTAGCAATGATATCATTAACATAGAAACTTTCCTGTGGCTATTACATTGCAGACGCTGCACCAGTAGAACTGCAGTCATATTACTTATTAAAAGGAAAAACTTTGCAACTTGAAGACATGATTAAAATAAAAATCAGAATTACTGTGTTGGCAAATACGTATCTAAACTAAAAATCAGAATTTTTGGTTGATGTCACTTCCTTCCCATGAGAAACAAGCTGATACTCCATCAATTGGTTTTGTCCCTCTTGGAGAGTGGTATGTTGGTTGCACTTAGAATAAGCCTATGCTATGCAACGGAGGATGCTGTAGGCACCCATAAGCTAGTATGTTCTTGCAGTTTTCTATGACTAATTAACTAGTCTAATTAACTAGTTCAATGATTTAGAGCAATCTAATTACATTAATGCAGGGATGCTCTTGAGTTTATTAGCCCAGCTTTTCAGTGGTTGTTTCTGGCTTGCAGCGTGATTGTGTTACTGTCTTGCCTCTGTTTTGAAAACTAAGCATGATCGTTAATACTTGAGGGCTTTTCCACCAACTCCATTGCATCAGATTTGCAGTGTATTTATGATTTAGCTGAACTTTGTACTTGTAACCCCAGATTTTCCTTTATTAGACCATACTGATTTGTAGTTATTGATGATTAAACAAAGAATATTTTGTGCTCATCTGTCACTAACTTGTGGTTTTTAGGCGAGGAGAAGATACATGCTGTCTAAAAAAACATTTTGAGGAATAGTTTGCAGACTGATTGCTAGATTTCATATTAGAAAGACACCTGTTCACTTAATGCTAAATTGTGAGGTCAAACAAAAAAAACGAGGAAGTTACGCTTTAAGTTAGGGTGATCAGAGCACATATATTCTGTACCTATAATTATGACACTTCTTGATTAGATAGGTTCGCTCCTGTTCTTCAAATCTTGGTACATAAAATAGTACCTGGGCTTGCTTACTGGTGAGAAGTAGGTATTTAATCTAAGCATTTCAGAGCAAGGTTCCAAAAAGGAGATAAAGATTTTAACTTTCTCAGTTATAATTCCTGCTTCGAGAGCAGCTCTGTTTTATGTATAGCGGTATTCCAATGAAATATAGGAACTATCGTTGAAACAGAGACTATAACTTCAATTCTCCATTATTTGTATCACTTGTATCACATTTGTATCACAATGTATTACTTAATACATTAGACTCATGCTCAGCATGACTTCCAATAGAAGTTAATCTTGAGGCTTTGTAAAAGAAGCTGAAGAAAATTTTACAGAATTTGGTAAGACTGCTGTAATCTGTTGGGTTTGGGTTTTACAGCAGAATATTTATGGTGTCTTCATCTGTTGGAGGCCACTTAGTGACATTTGAAACATGACATGTTTCTGAAGTGAACTCAGAGCTAACACAGGATTAAATAAATAGGACTTATAGCAGGAGATAGAGAATGGGCTGTTTTCAGTTAAAAGATGAGTTTCATGTATTTGTCATTGTCTCCTGCCCTGAAACCTCACTCAGGATTGCTGGCAGAAAGTTGCAGAAAGTAAATATGGAAAAAATGTGAGAGAGGAGTGAAACCACTTTCAAATGCAGACTGTTCTGAGAATAGTTGTGATCCCAGCTGAAACAGAAATGGCTGTGACCTGACTTTAGAGTTGTTACAAGAAGGTGGACCACTGCAAGTGACATAGCTTGGCCTGCTATATTACATGCTGCCAGGAGAAGACTTGTTTGGTAATGAGTGACTCATCAAATAGTTAAGAAACGTTAAGCATCAGAACTATTGGTTTTGGAAACTGATGGAAAATGGATGTTAAATTTACTTGAGCGGTGTTATTTGTAGTTGATCAGTATTGCTAGCTAACTTCCAAGGTCACTTTGTTTTTATTGCATTCTCTATTGCACTTTTCAATAATATGCAAATACCTGTGTAATTTTACTTACTGATGCCTATTCTGTCTCTTTTTCCCAAGGATTCCGAATATTAATACAGGAAGCTTGATTGCACTGTGTGTTTCTAATATCTTTTTCATGCTTCCCTGGCAGTTTGCTCAGTTTGTTCTTCTAACACAGGTAAGACCATATTCACCTCTAAATAGCCTCTTTGTCTTATCTAGGCAAATTGACTGCTTTGTATAGACAGCCATTGAATTTAATACTATACCAATGCTTTCCTTTTAGCCAGATGTCACTCTTGCTTTCAGGAAAGATTCACACCATTTATCACATCAGTATTTTTCTAGTCTTAAATTTAAAAGTTGACCATTTACACCACTTGGTCTTCTGTTTCCAGGACTAAAAAATTTACTTTTCTCTTAAAAGCAGCCTTCAGCCTCAGATTAGTACATTGGAACACGTGCAGAACAAGAAAAAACTTTGTATATTGAAGTACAAAAATAAAAAAAGCATGGATTTTGTGTCTCTTTAGGCTATTCCAAATTTTTAAATGGAGCAATGTTTGCATGGCATGTAATATCTGGCATGATTTTGCATGATTTCCTATTTAATTTTGGTGAGCCTGTGAGTAGTGGCATAATCTTACTGACTGAGAGTTTGGACAGCTGAGGTAACTTTAGCTAGTGTTGAAATATAGTAAATGCTAATGTGAGCAGTAGGATACTGTCATACAGCACACTTTCTTAGTGTTTAAATTGATTGAAATGTAGCCTGTTGATGGAAATCCATCTATGTCTCCATACCTTTTCACTTGTCTGTCCTACTTGAAGCAGATGTTGCTTGGTTTGAGTTGATAGTTTTGAACAATCAATATATGCTGTGGTATGCAAATTTTCTAACTGCAGAAGAAGAAGCCATTAAATTCTGTAAAATATTGTTAGAAGCTCATCGCTATAACCAGTTTAAGATGCTGGGCCTGAAATTTGAAATTAATGAAATTATGAATGGAACCTGTAATTTCCTGGGTGACTTTTAGCAAGCTGCCTAATCAATGAATCTCATTTTCCTCAGCAGCAAATTATGGATGTTCCCATACTTTGCTGAAAAGTTAAGGTTAAATAATGTTAATGAATGATTTGTTTTGTTTTTTTAAATCTAGGGGTGAAAGATGATGTGTTAGTGCTGTGTTTTGATGACTTGCATTTTTGTAAAGCTGAATACTTAAATATTCAAATATGTTTGATGATTGTTATTCAGAGCACCACAATAGGTTTTTTGAAAGAAACCATTATGAAATACCTAAGTATTTACTTAGCAAAAAAGTAGCAATAAAAGTTAGTTTATGATTGTTTGAATAATCACTTTTTTGTATGAGTGTGTATTCTGCTAGAAAGAGTACACTACTGCAAATTGTTTAAACTTACCTTTCACTTTTGATTCTAGATAGCTTCATTATTTGCTGTGTGTATTATGGGTTATATTGACTCCTGCAAATTACAGAAGATACTCTCTGCTCATATGGTAATACTTTTTTTTAAAAACTTAAATCCCCTAGAACAGGTCAGAGCATCAAAAGAGGCCATTTGTCTGAAGTGTTTTCCTTAGTTGCAAGATGGTTGAAAAGATGCAATAATATGGAGGGGCCTGGATTTGAATATTTGATCTTAAGTATATTTATATCACAGTGTCAGAAACTAGGATCCCTCTGGTGCACAGGAATTTTTGAACTCCAGAAAAATTATCAACCTAAAAGATTTGTAGAAATATTTGCATCTCCTTTCTGTCTCTACTCATTCCATAGACTTGAAGATACTGTCTCAAACAACAGACTAGAAAACATACCAAGKAATAGAGCATGAGCAATAAAAAGTTGAAAAGGCAGCATTCATCTCATGCCATAGGTTAGTAGAAACAAAAAAATGAGATGTTAGTAAGTCAAAACTTACTGTTAGTACGTCTTTATCATTGAAGGGGAAGAACCCCAACTAGAATTGGGTTTTGAAGACTACTGTAGTCTTTGACTATGCAAAGATGTTGTGGTTGAACTATTTGGGGAGCTATTTAGAAAGCAGGACAAAGAAAATTATTAGTCTGAGAAGAAACCATTTTTTCAAAAATGGGTGAGAAGGTCAACAAAGGAAGGAGATGATAAATAAAAGGCATGTAAGTTTCTGCATAATATATCTAATTTTCATTTTTAAAGTTAAGATAATGATCAAGTTTTGCTACCAGGAGTTTTGCTCTTTGAAGTGAGATGACAGTTTTAAATATACAGGAAGATGTAAACAACTTTTTTGAACAAATATGGTTGTTTTTAAAAATATATTTTTGCTAAAATTGTGCTATGCAAACTCAGTGGGCACAGAGAATGTTTACCACAGGAAAGAAGCTTTGAACTAAATTGTATTTCATATGTTTTCAAACATATTTTGAAATACTGTAAATGATAAATTAAAGACAGTAGTAAGTTTTATGCAACTCATTTCTGATATAAACCTGGGATACCAAATGCTTGTTCCCAGTCAGATTTACCAGGAAAATTTGCAAATAAGCATCTTGGTTTAGTAATTTTTTTACAGAAGCAGGATAAAATACTTAAGCCTTTTGGCTTATGTCAATAGCTATATCATAATTTTGGTGCCAAAGTGTCATAAAAAGCCTATTTTCAGATAGATAAACAATCATGTTATATTACAGAGAAAACTTAATGAGGCTGGGTAAACTGCCAGTCTTTGTTTTGTGGTGTTTTCAATTTTCGCTCCCCCACACTTTTCTGTGGAAAGCGAAAGTCTAACTATGTGAGAGGGGGAGTACAAAAGTCTGCATATTTTACAAATAACTACATTATTTTTCCTTATTCCTGTGTATAGAAGACGACAGAGGTTGATCATTGATTTTGCTCTCCAAGTTAGAAAATGTACTTCAGCTTGCTTTCTATTAAAAAGAAAGCACAGTAGGAGATCAGGATGGTGGATAAAAGTTGTATTTCAGCCTTGACTTTCAACCCCATATAGTTAAGTGCATATGATCAAACAGTCAGAGTTCTGCTTCCTTGACTTTGGTGATGATTATGTTTTAAATATATGCTTCTCGGTTTGGAAGAAGGAAGACGACAAACATTTTATTCAACATTTTTATGTGTGCCCAGGATTCTGAAAGATAACAAACAGGATGGAGAAATAATACAATAATTTGAAAAAAATTAATATGTTAGGAATAACTTCAAAAATATAGCTGGTATATCACGTAAGATGAGTTAGCCCTATGATCAAATCTTTTTGTCTGTAAGTACTTTTAAAATATAAATTAACATAATAATCTACACTTGGCTACCTGTTGCCATTAAGTCCTTATAACCAGTGTTTTCAGAATAATTCTGTAAACTGAGTATCAAGCTTGCACTTGCTGTGAAGTAGGTGTCTTTAAATTTAAAGCCRTTGATACAAGGTAGTTTCTATACTTGGGCAATTCTTACCTTTTCTGTTTTAAATGTAATTATTTTTATTTTCTTCTTTCAGGTATCTCTTGTAGTGTGTTTTATTCTGATGTTTGGTAATTCAATGTTATTGACATCATATTATGCTGCATCTTTAGTAGTTATCTGGGTAAGTCATTTAAGAAAAAAATCCTATGACATGCTAAGACTGTAATGCTGTACTGTTATGTATGTATTGATGTAAAATGTGAAACTGCTGCATTACCAGATAGTTGAGAAATCTTTCACATGACAAACAGAATTAGGCCTTAAAGATATTTGGAGAATGGGTAAATACTAACTTAAAAAAACATGGTTTTACACCAAGACCTCTTCATAAGAGAAGTTCAGTTAAGGCTCAGTTCTTTTCTTTTTATAGCTCTCTTCTTTTTATAAAAATATAAAATTTACCACGCATCTATTTTTGACCAGAATAATTGTAAAACAAGAACATGAGCAAGGAGGAGTTTGTTTTAAATGCTTCTTTATTGATTGTGAAACTGCACATGCAGAACAAATGACTAAAACATATATAACAATGGTTTAAGACTATTTGAAACTGCTGAGTCATGCTAACATGTTAGTGAAATTGTTCACTGAAGACTCATCATCCCATCATTCACTATCTTAATTTTTCCTAAAATAGGAAAACCAACCCCCAACCTCTTTCAGTTTCATATAGTTTCTCTTAAGGGATTTATGTACATAGGAAATAGGAGATAAGACTGTGTGAACAGATCTAGTTTAGCATACTATAAATCATCTCCATTTCTGATTCTTTTTGCCTTTCCTAGAAGCTTGGGGTGAGCTCAGTGATTTTTTTGTTGTTGTTTGTTTATATTTTGTCCATCAGCAGAGAGTGGTAATTTCTCACTTACGCTGAGAATAAGCTGCCTTGGCTGCTGGTATTTGCTGTAGTATAGTTTGCTTGTTATAAACCCACTCTAGTTTCTCGTAGCAGCTTTTGTAGTTATATAGTAAGTACAGGTACATTGAGTTTCTTGCTTATTTTCTGCTTTGGAAAAAATATTTATTGTTTGACAGTTATTTGGGTGCTTATAGTGGCCTCAGTCTTAGTGTCACATATGGACTGGGTTTCTGAAAGCTTTTAAATTCATTCTCATTTTTTCTTAATTACATTGTTCATCAAATTAGCTTAAAGTGACTCTTCCTTGTGTCATAAAATGAGGAATATAACGTGAAACAGAAAAACACCAGTAACTCTTCCCACCCCCCATATTCTGTTGCCTTGTTTGAAAATTGTTTGTATTATGCTGCCAGTAATTTATTGATTGCTTCAGATGTCTCTTGTCATTCGTGGAAGCAGACGTAATTCAGTTTCCCATTAGCTTTGATTTAAAGAAGCTTAGAACTGTATAATACAGAATCTTACTTGTTAAGAAGAGTAGTCTTCCATTACTTGAATATAAACTGCAGTAAGAGTTTTTATGTTGGCATGTTTTGCCAGTGCAGGGTGAAATCACAATATTAGATATTCATTCATATTTCAGGTTGTATTCATTATGGAGGGTTTTTTAATAAATAGCTGTGTGGTACAATAGGCGCTTACCAAAACAAAAAAYCCCCTCTCATCCAGGGTACTGGAATATCTTGTTGTTACTATATGTTACCTGAAAATGTACGTTCATTTTATTATTAGGGAATTCTTGAATTGAGTCCAAAAGTCTTGAAAAGCAGCAGAAGAGAAGTCTATCTATGGGTAAGGAATTTCATATATTTTGAATTTCAGAAAAGAACTGTGACTTTATTTTCTTTTAATGAAATACAGAAATAACTTCTGGTTTGGTTTCTAATAGTTGAAAATCCAAGAAATATAGCTGAACTACTCTCTCTAAGTAAATTGTCCATATTCCCAGAAATTAATCTTAAACTACTGAAGGAAGAAAAGGGGCATAAACATACATTTGTATCAGAAAATTGAAATAGCCTTCAAATGACAACACGTTTAATTTTAAATTGCCAACTTAAACACGTTTACAAAACCTAGGATCTGTATGAAAATCCCTTTAAAATAAAGGACAATTTAGAAAAGGCAAGTAAAAGGCTAACAGCGCTTACAGAAGTGGAGATTAAGATACTGCATTAGATATTCACTAAAATGTGTCCTATATTTTTTTTTTATTTTTTTATAACAACAGCAAGCAACTTGTAATTATAGAACTAAGTAAAGGAAGCAAGTCTGAGTAAAACACTGTAGGGTGTGTGGGTGGGGTTTGAGGGCAGTAGAAGTCATGTCCAAACATGGAGGACACCCCCAAAACTATGACAAATAGAATATAACACTGTAGAAAACATGAGAAGCAACTTGCTGCTTAAGACATAACATTAACTTGTAAAAATGGGAGCCTACCGAGACTATGCCTGGCTTAAGATGGGCATTCTTGTTAAATGAAGGGTAACCTGTTAGCAAAACTGGATGGAATTCATACAGTTATTATAAAGGAATTAGAATATAAAGGAATTAGAATATAAAGGAATTAGAATATAAAGGAATTAGAATATAAAGGAATTAGAATATAAAGGAATT